>CABHPQ010153927.1:6619-40162 GCA_902168405.1 Peromyscus aztecus
CTATCTATCTATCTATCTATCTATCTATCTATCTATCTATCTATCTAATCATCTATCAATATATCATCTATTTATCTAATCATCTACCTATCATCTGTCATTTATCTATCCTCTATCTGTGTATCATCTATCTATTTATCTATCATCTATCTGTCTATCTATCTATCTATCTATCTATCTATCTATCTATCTATCTACATACCTACCTATCTTTTATTAGAGACTCATGAATTCTTACCATGTTATAATCAGCAATTGTCCTTGGCAATTTTGACACTCAAATTGTCCCATACATTAATATATGTGTCCCTTCAAGCACGCTTTTATGTGTTTTACATGCTTTCAAAGGTATAAAGAAATTTTATTATTCTCTGGCACAAAACTATCATGTCCCATGCTCTTCTTATACTGCCCAGTTTTCAACTTAACTCCTCCTGGGGGAGCTCCTATCGTCTTAGCCGAGTGATGTCACGTTCATGAGCTTTTAGTAGACAGTAGGAAATGGGTATCTATGAGGAACCTTGAGTTGGCCCTGTTGCCTTGAACTGCATGCCAACCTTACAGGCTCATTCCTTGTCTCTCTCCCTTTCTTGTCGCTCTTTCTTTCTTCCAAGAGCACAGCTCCCAGCAAGCACTCCGTCAGTCCCACACTCAAAGCGCTCTGCAGCACCGTGACAGCAGAGCAGCCAAGAAGCGTCGGGATTGGCTCCTAAGTCTCCTTTTTTCTTTAGATGAAGGGTATATAGAAAAAGAATAGAACTGAGACTGACTTGAGCAGTTCTCCCAACATCTAGTGGGCTGTGTCAGACAAGGAAGACTATTTCAATTGCTTCTGTTTGTACTCAGTTCTGGTGTTTGTGTTTCCTTTCTTGTCTCTGTGATTTAATTTTAAGGCTTGAATGCATAGATCATTAACATGTTTTCACACGTCAAAACATTAAAAGAGCATGTCCTCCAAGAACTGTCACATCCACCACCCCTTTCACTCTGTAGAGGTATGTGATTTCATTTTTATTTTAAACTTTTCAATGTATTTCTTAGGGAAAAATAAGCAGAAAGGTGTTATTTTTCTTTCTTTTCAATGCAAAACATACAGAATTTGCATGAGATGTGTGTGTGCGCGCGCGCGTGTGTGTGTGTGTGTGTGTGTGTGTGTGTGTGTGTGTGTGTGTGTGTGTATTGTGTGTTTGGCTATATGTGGTTCCAATACTCTTTTGTAATTCTTTGTAATTAATTTTTTATGCTTACGAGTGAGTTTGGAAGTTTCTCCCCATTTTTTTAATGCATTTTTCTTTTTGAGGTGCTGGGGTCAAACCCAGACAGATGCTAGCTAGGCATCCTGTCACTGAGCTACATCCCTAGACATTCTCTTTAATTTTCATTTCCGTTTTGTTTTTTTGGAGACAGTTTCTCTGTGAAGCCCTGGCTGTCCTGGAACTTACTCTGTAGACCAGGCTGGCCTCGAACTCAGAGATCCACCAGCCAGGTGGTGTATACCACCACCACTTGGCCCTCCCCCTTAATTATAATGATAGTGTGCTGGGTTTCAAATTGTGAATTGGGTTGCCTTTAGTGCTTTAAAAATACTGCTGCAGCTGGGTCTGTGTTGATCTCCATGGTCCATGTTATCACAGGGAATCATAGGAACCATGTGTGTTGAAATCTGACGGCCATGCTGAGTAGTCACCACCCTTCACAGGCTCTGGGAGTGCTGGCCCTACCCCTCGCTGGCCACTGCAGGAAGAGTGGGGCCCCATACTCCTAAAAGGTAGTTCCACCCCTCACCAAGGTAGAAATGGCCCTACCCCTGGCAGGCTACTGCAGGAAGAGCGGACCCTGTCCCTCCTCACCTGAGGGGGCGTTCCAGAGGCCCGGACTGACCAAATCAGCTACCACCTAGACTCGCCTCTAGGGCTTTGAATTAGCATACCCCAATGTCTACCTATGACCTGCAGGAGCACATGAAGGGACTGGCCCTGAAGAACCATAGCGGCGTGGTCGCCATGACTCAGGGCTACAGCAGGACATCTGAGAGGAGTCTGGGTGAGGGTCCAGTATTGATGGTGTAGCAGAAGCCAGAGGCCTTGAACCTGACCAACAACACTTACACATTGAACATTCGCAAGTAAAGCTGAGTGGACAAAAGGGCCTACTGAGTGAAACACTACAGCTCCTAATGCCACCAAGAAGAATGAAGACCTGCTAGAGAGGCCAGAAAGATGGAGGCATGAAGTGGGTTTTTTGTTTGCTTGCTTTGTTTGGTTTTTAATTAGTATTTTTAAAATTTCACTCTTTTAGGGGGTATGGAAGGACTGGGAAATCAGTGGGATTGGGGTGCATGATGTGAAATTCCCAAAGAATCAATTGAAAAGTATATTAAAAATTCTTCACTATTATTTCTCAAACCCATGGTTACTGATGATGAGCCAATGTTTTTTATTTGTAGAATTTCATCTTTTGTCTAGAATCCTGCCTTTTCAATTTTGAAAGTTATTACTTAAAAAGTTTTGTGTGTCTATGTGTCTGTGTTGTGTTGTGTGTGTGTGTGTGTGTGTGTGTGTGTGTGTGTGTGTGTGTGTAAAGGGTAAAGGTGCTCATGCATGTGTGTGTATTTAAATGTGGAGGCCAGAGGTAACACCCAGCATTTTCCACTGCTCTCCCCTTAGTTTTTGAGACAGTGTCTCTGAGCTCAGAGCCTTACAGATTGACTAGACAGGCTATCCAGGGCGCTGCAGGATCTGTCTGACTCAGTGGCCCTGCCCACATCCCACTTCAGCTAGGGTTATAGGTACAAGCCACACACCTTGCTTTTTGCTAGGGTGCCAGGGATTCAAACTCAGGTCCTCAAGCTTGCGCAGCAGGCAGTTCATGGACCCAACCATCTTCCAACCCCCCACCTTTTCTATTAAAGTTTTGTTCATGCATAAGAATGGATGGGGGTACAGATTCACTCTTACTAATTTTATTGGCATTTGAGTTTTTCTAGTTAGAAAGACTTAGTTTCCAAGTCTGGAAACTTCTCCGACATTGACTTTTTCCTTTCTTTCTCCTCTTCTACGGTTACCAAGTAGGTGTTGGACCATCTTAGCTTATTCCCATAGGTCTTTACTGTCCTCTATACTCCCATTCTTCCTCTGTGTCATTCTCTTCCGACTAAGTTCATCGACGGATCTCATTGTCATATTCAGCTGGTATTTTATTGCCTGTGCCTTTTCAGTATCTTCAGATCCTTTCAACCGTTACTCCTTTGTTTCTTTAAGGACCTCAGCATCTTTCTTGTAAAGTTATGCCATGCCACCCCACCTGGTGTGAAGTTCATTTCATCCCGCAGCAGCAAACTGATGCTCTGACTGTCCACTGTGTTGGTCATCTTCCCCTACTCTAGACTTCCTCATGGGCTTTTGAATTTCAGCCCATAAGTCCTCCGTGAGTGAGAAGGATCACGTCTACCTCTCTGAAGTCAAGCACTTTGGTAGTCATTTTGCTCCCTACATATCAACTCCTGGGCCTGATTTTATAGTAAAATGGTGACTTTAGAGGTAGTGGGCTGGTTGCCTGGCTCAGTTCTGTGCCAGGCTGCTTTTGTTGTGCTCGTTTTCGGGGGAACCATACCAAATCATAGCTGGGCTTCAAAGACAAGACTAGGAGCCTTTTCGTGGTCTGACTTCTTTGTGGGGATTTCTCCATATGCTGAAAGCACTGACTCAAATAGTGAGCTCTGTGTAGCTCATCCCTCCTGCATGTAGAACCCTCTCTCGTTGTTTGTGACTGTGACTTCCGGCTTCTATCCCTGGAGCCCAGCAGGTTCTCTTCCAGTTCCTTTCTCAGTGTATGCTTTGAAGGAGACGCCCCAAAAAGTGGAACAGTAGAGGCTTCCTCCCAGACCCTGGATTAGGCACCAAGCACACCCAAATACCTGTTTTCACAGAGAGATCCTTTATTAAGCGGGGGAGAAAGTTAAAGTGGCTGCCTTCTGACTCAGGCAGAAAACAGCAGCAAATGGCCTTGCGGGTGTCATTTTGAAGAGGAGAAAAAGGGAGTCTGTATTAGAATGGGCTAGGTCACAGTAATAAAGGAGAAGGGGAAGGGGACAAGGGAAAAGGGGAGGCGTATTTGTCCCGGAGGGACAAAGGATGGCCTCTGGATAGAGGGGAGACAGATGTGGCACATAAACAAATGGCAGTTTATAAAGGAAAAGTGGTCTTAGGATGAGGTGTTTAATTTTAACTGGACATGTTAATTTGGTGAACCAAAGGGGGCTTCTGGTTGCTGGACTTTGGTAGTCAGCCTCAGAAGGAGGAAGTGGCCAAATAAGGGAACAGGCCTTGATGACTACCTTTAGAGATGTAATCTAATGGGTTTTAGCAAGGCAGAGGGAACGGGAGAGAAGGGAAGGCCTGCCCCAGTCACATGTTCGAGTGGGCTAGTGTCCCTTCCCACTTCTGTTCTATTTCTGAACATATAGACATGTTTAGTTTTAGTACTAGCTATCAGACAAGGATATCAAAATATTAAGATTAAATGGGTTGTCTGAAGCTCCACAGTTAAGGAGTAGCTGGGTCTCACACGCGGGTATTCTTGTCTCCAGCTTCTGTAGCTCCCCCACGCCTCCAGGGAGCCTTTCTCTGGTATTCCGTTTATCCATTTAGCACTTTCACAGACATCGACTGTGTTTGGACTTTCTCTTTCAATTTAGACTGTAAGCCAGAATACTTTTCTTTCTACATGAATAATGGTATGAAAAGCGTTTCTATCTAAGTCCTAAGTAAAATGACCCATGTTCCAATTGTGGGCTGGAAATGAGTTTTATTTCTGGGGTTCTCCCCTGTTGTGTAACTGTCTTCTCTGAGAGAGAAATACTCGATCCCCAAAGCATCTCCTAAAGCAGGGAGCCAAACAACTCTAAAGAGCTTCAGGAAGTCCCTGAAACTGACCAGATTCACTAGGCTCCTCCCTGCCAGTACAATGAAAGCTGAGAGTCCCTTTCAGGATGAAGGAAGCTGAGCTTGAAGAAGACTCTGGGAGGAGAAAAGCTGCAAAGAAGACTCTAGATCCTACCTGCTGCCTGGAAGAAGCAGAAACCAACTGAGCTGCCTGGTAGAGGTTTAGACCAGAGTCACTTGGAAAGGACACTCTCCAACCTGTTGGGCTGCCTGCAGGCTGTGCAGTGAGCTCCAGGTTTCCAGCTTTTGTGAGCTGTCACTCGTGCTGGGGTGGACCTTGATGATGCAGCTGTGAGTCACTTTTACTCCTGTAAGTAACCCCTCACCAATATTGAAGGCTTTAGCAGACCCAAGCATGCCAAACATGGCTGTTCTGGTGGAAGATCCCCCTCAACTCCCCTCCCCTATCTCTTTCCCTAAACCTGACCCTTCAAAGCCCACCAAATACAGCTCCTCCCCTAGAGAGGCTCAAGACCACTCCCACAGGGTATATAAGCTGCATCCAAGTAAACAGACATGTGATTCGTGATTCTTCCTGTCTTTCCTCCCAGTCTTCTCTCTGAGGGGCTGGGGAATCACCTGAGAAAGTTTTACCCATTAAACCTGGGCTTTTCCTGATTCAGTCTGTTTCGGTTTGCTGTGTCCGCAGAGAGGACTTCAGGGTACAAAAACTTATCAATGGCTCTGATGGGTTTTGACTTTTACCCTTCTCCCCCTTCCTAAACACCGCTAGATTATATTCCTAAAGCTAGCCACCAAGGTCTGTTCCCTTATTTGGCCACTTCCTCCTCCTGAGGCTGACCACCAAGGCCCAGCTATCAAAGTATTAAAGTCCAGCAATCAACAACCCCTTTGGCTCAACTAAATGCCCAATAAAAATTAACCAACTCATTCAAGCATGGGATTCCGCCCTTTCCTTTTATAAACTGTCATTTTCCTATGGTCCACATCTGTCTCCTCTCTATCCAGAGACAGTCCTTTGTCCATCTGGGGCAAATATCCCCTCACCCTCACCCTTCTTCTTCCTCATCCTCTGTCTCCTGTCTTTGTCTCTTATTCCCTGCCCTTTATCCCTCTGGGGCAAATAAATCTCCTTTGTACTGAGAACTTGGTCTTGGGGTGTCTTGTGCTGATTCCAATCCTTTCACGTATTCCTGTAAGTAATCCCAATAAAACTCATTGGTTCACCAAGTTGGACTTTGGTGGTATCCACGCTTTGTTTGCCATAGGCTCCCTGTCTGGGTTGAGTAGACATGTCCGTTGCATCTCCCCAGGAAAAGTTCTGTTACACAACATCCCTCTAGAACATTGCACTGTGTGATTTAGATGGGCCTTAAGCAGCTTTTCAGCCCTGATCATCCGAGAGCAACTTCAGTTTGTTCCATTCTCATCAAGCAGTTGCTTGTTGAACTGAATATCATATCTAAAAAATATGCAAGATTGTGTTAGTCTTCCATATAACAACAGAAAAGGTTTATTGTCATGAGTGGATAGTTAATGAGTTTAATGGTTTGATGGCCCCATATGTGGCATTGTTAGGTCCTAGGCTTGATGGTCTCTTCTTCCCCTTTTGGAATGTGTAGACTATAGCTGTGAAGGGTGAGACACTAAAACTAAGGAAAATATGCCCCTTAACATGCAGGAAGACAGCACTGGACCATCTTGGCAAATCTGCCACAGCTAGTACTGGGAGTGATGAATAAATACTCAGATTCTCAGATAAGAAGCTGAACATAGTCCCTTGATGAGCCGATTGGAAAATACATTACCTTTTTGATATGCAAAAATGGACAAACAATTTTACAAAAGAATATATACAAATAGCCAATAAGCATGAGAAAATTCATGCAGAAAATAAAATCTGCAATGAGATGATACTCTATAAATAATAGAAATCAAGAAGACTGACAGCACCAAATGCTAGTGGTGACATGGAGCAACTGGAACCGTCACACGCTCCTGGGAGGAGTGTGAAACGACACAGCCACCAAGGGCTCTGGAGTTTCTTATAAACACAAATGTGTTCATGAACCAAACAATTCTACTATCTGTTTATTCAGGACATATGAAAGCCCTACAGGAGGCTTAAAATGTTTCTAGCAGTCTTATTAATAAAAATGAAAGCCTAGAAACAATGTAAATGTCCAATATGATAACATGAGTGACTCTCAAAAAATATGCAAACTGGAAGAAAGTAGATGCCACAAAAAATGTATACTGTGAATATATTCATTTAAAAGTCTGAGAACAGGGAGGACTAATCCACACAGCTGTTAGAAAAAGATGGTCTGGAAAAGGACCCAAGGAACCTTCTGGAGTGATGAAGAGTGGGCACACAGATGAATGAGATTGTCCACACTCGTGGAACTGCACAGTTGAGAACTGTGAATTAAATGTTCAATTAATTAGTGTCTGTGCATGATGCCCATGCGGAGGTCAGAGGATAGTTCAAGGGGTTCAGTTCTCTTCTTCCATAATGTGAGGTCTGAGGATCAAACTCAGTCCTCAGGGTGGAGGCAACTGTGTTACTTTTGGAGCTCTCTTGCAGGTCCTTAGTTGTGCATTTTATTGTGTGTTTAGTGTACCTAAGTTAAAAAGTTAGCATCAGAGCAATTGACACATTCCAGAATCTGGAAGCTATAGCTTGTGTTTATTGCCTGGAACCGTGGGTTACCTAGCCATGTCTACATGGAAATGCAAAGTATTGATTCCTTGCGAGATATATATATATATATATATATATATATATATATATATATATATGTGTGTGTGTGTGTATACATATATATACACACACATAAATATGTATGTATACATGCACACATACACATATATATATATATTTTAATTTGGATGACTGAGAAGTCATAATTTAGCTTTGCATATAAACAGCCCCCAGGGTATGATGGCTCAAATGTAGTGTGCCTGAGGTAAACCCGCTGGCTCTTCCCAGCAGAGAGAGTCACATAGCTGTGCACCAAGCAGTCTGCTTTTAAGAGCTCTGTTGGTCTCAGGAGTACTTTGCCTAAAATCTTTTTCCTTAAAAAAAATGTGCTCCTGTAGTTAAGCTGTCCTGAAAGTGCATTCTGGGTGTTTTATGCATTTCCTTTTGAAAGAGGGAGGAGCAGGACACTGAAAAAGGCAAAACAAGTTCCTAGCAACCACCTCAGCAAGGCTGAAGCGTAGTGTGAACTCTATGAACGCTTGTCTTTCTTCTCTACAGTTCTGCTTTCAATAGTGAAAGTTCAGGGATGCATGAAGGGCGGGGATCTGGGGTTGTAGGTAAGTTAGGCAGTGTTACATAACCAGGAGCTCCTGCCTCTGAAGTCAGGTAGATTTGGACTTAAGCATTACATTGAATACATGTTTACTACCTCAGGGGTCTATTTTTTATTTATTTGTGTGTAATAATACAAAATACATTAGAAGTTTTGTGTTTATAAATTAAATAGTTCAACATGAGGGGTTGCTCCATGGCAAGCAGGCACAGTTATTATCACAAGGCTATGCTGTTATTGCTTATTTTCTTGTCTATTTCCCACACTAGATTATTAGTTTGGCCATAACGTTTGTGTTTCTTAACTAGAAGCAGCATAGTTCAAAAATAAATGTTTTTTTTTTTTTTTTGCTTTTGTGATCTTTTCTCACAAAAACCTATGATAATTTAAGACAGAATCATTTAGCGATTTAGTCTTGGTCTTAAAAACATTTTGTTTTATCTTGGCTTTAACTGATGATAACATGCTCCTTGTCTGGGTATTAGAGCATGTAATCATTGGAGAGAGAGAAAAACAAAACAAAACAAAACAAACCAGCCAATTTTTGTTGTTGACTTTCTGTTTGTGAACTTGGTCCTTTGGTGACATTTTAAGACCTCAGTTTCAAAGTTGAAGACTTAGATGTAGACCATCAGGTGTTGTCTGTAGCACTCAATCTGGCCCTTACTACCTTAAATTAATGTGTGGGTGTTTTCTCTGTCACTGAGACTGAATACTTTATAGGTGACTTTGTTCGGTCTTCCTCCAGTTTCCAGCTCTGGATGTGGCCGTATGAACATTGTATAGCAAAGAAGATATCTGTTGAATTAACGAGTGAGAAAAATCATCACGCAGTTGAAACCAGTCTGTAATAAAAGATTACCGTGAGGTAACTGACAAAGACGATCAGTGCTAGAGAAGATGTGAACGCTGTCTGTGTCAAATTCCTTAAGTCTGGACGGGGAAACAGAAACCATGGTAGATCTTGAAATAGAGAGGACCTCAAGATGGTCATAGCTGTGAAAGAAGAGCTTAGGGATCCAACAGGGAGCACTAAGTAAAGCAATGAAGAAAATAAGAAGTACCCTTAGGCTAAAGAGAAAGAGTGGAGATAGCTCAGAGGCCAAGCTGACTCTCACAGTGTTCCATAACATAAAGGAGACATGACCATTGCTGGAAATATCACAACTAATCAGCCAACCAAACAACCAATCAATCAGCCCCTATCATGCGCGTGCGCACACATACACACACACACACACACACACACACACACACACACACACACACACACACACACGTGTGCGCGCGGGTATGCATGCAGGCATTTATGCACCCATGCACGCACGCACGCACGCACGCACGCACGCAAGCACGCACGCAAGCACCCAGAGGCATTTGCACCCAAGCTCCCGCTTCTCTTCCCCTTGAGACTTTTCCACAGTGCTCTAGACCGCACTGAAGCTTCTTTTCCCATGGAAAGGGGAAGGAGAGCAAACTGGTGGTGCGCCAGTGTGGGCTCCTCAAACAGACAAACGAAGTCTTGAAGGAGACACTGAATTCTGAGATTTGAAGGAGCAAGATTCAGTTTTTGAGAAAACACAAACGCACATGAACTTCATCAGAGATCTGTCCTGAAACACTTAATGACAATAGGTTCTTAGGGGTCCCATTGTTTTTACTTCCAAGTGAATGAGTCTCCTTCTTCAGTGGCCACTGGAATTCGTCTAGAATTCCACAGGCTTGTTTCTGTGTTAAGAGCAAAGGAGCGTTCAGAGGGAGGTAAACCTTCCAATGAGGGGTTGGTGGCTGTTTGACACTAAGTGATATAGTTTGTCTCCGCTGAGTAGAACCAACGGACCATACACCTGTGTAACAGGGAGCCCATCAGTGGTGAGTGACAGAGGTCCCGTACAGATAAAAACGTGAAAGGTGCTTTAACACCTGGGAAGGTGGCTTGCACATCAATACCTGTTCTGGAGAGTCATGCTGTTTGGGTTAGGAGACCTGGTCCTTGCCTGGCATTTCATTCCCTGGCTGTGTGATTTTGGACAGAGCATTAATTAACTGCTCTGCTTGTGAGGAAGATTAATCAATAAAAAAAAAAATGAAAGTGTGCACACACGTGCTTAGCTCAGTACTGAAGTGCTTGATTTAAGTTTTAAAGTGTATTTTATCCAGGGGGATGAAAACCTAGAACCATGCTTGGCATCTTGTCAAGAGGCCAGGCAACTGTTGCCAAATCCCGACACCTAACTCTTGAAGTCTGTGTGTACTCTTGTGGGCTTCATCTGTGCACAGCCGCTAACAGAGCCCCTCACAAGTGACTCCATGTCCAAGACAAGCCCTGTGACTTCATACCTTCCAGGACCAGAGACACACGTCTCTGGTGTCCTGCCACTCACTGCAGTTCCAACAGATTCATTTCAAACACGATAATTTATCTTGAATTTCTTAAGCCCCGAGAGGCAAATTCCAGTGGTTAGAATCTTATAAATGCAGCTGCAGCAGTCATAAACAGTGACTGGCACTTTAAGAGGCCAGCGAACCAATTCCAAACATAGCAGACTATTTGACTGTTTAGTGCTTGTCCGCTGGATCTTCACGTGTGCACGCACATGTGTGCACGTGCACACGTGAACAGGAGCTATCTGTATTTGTGCCAGTTCCCATGAACTGAAGCCTTTGCACATTCAGGAAGGAGATAAGGTTTGGGCGGAGACAGCGCCTGTGAGAAAGGACCAGAGGAAAAGAAGATGGTGACTGAGTTTCATCCTTTCCACTGTTAGGGTGTGGCTGCCTGCTTTCAGTGGGGGTGGGACAGATGTGGAACCTGGCAGACCTGTTGAAAAATATTTTGTAAGCTCCTTGGCATAAACACAACCCCTGGGACACAGGCTAATAAGGGTGACACTAGCTAAGGGGTGGGGGTGGGGAAGGGGGAAGCGCTCCATGCTGCCGCCGCCGCCATGGGAGCCAGCACATCCATGGTGCTGGGGCCTAGAAAGTTTGAATGGTTATAGCCTGAACGCTGCTTTCTAACCGTGGACATGGCAGCGGTAAGGAGGAGAGCCCTCTCCTAAGGGGTTGCGGACCAGAGAGAAGACCTAACCAGATCAGAGGAGGAGAGGGAGGATCAGGACTGTGGCGTCTTGATTTCTGCCACTGACTTTACACGTTTGTATTGGTGAAATTATTAAGGCAACTCCACGTAGTTAAAAGGGAGTTTATGTTGTGGGGTAACTCACAAGTGAATGGATAGGTAACAGGGTCTGGGAAAGGTGTGGCACAGTCCGGCGGTGTTCTCTGGAAAACTCTGCTCAGTCTACCTCCAGCGTCCAGGGTCCAGGAACCAAGAGAGCCGGCCATCCGGACCTCGGGTCTTCAGGGTCCTCCCTCGGCTCCACCTTGTAGGCGTGACAGTTACCGAAGCCTCAATGGGGGTTGGAACTTCCAGATCAAAGCTGGAATGGCTACCCACTACATGTTTGTTCACCTTGGGCACATTCTGGCTTTGGGGACAGCTGAGCAGGGTCTAGGTGCCTTTGTTGTGAACCCCAATTTTTGCCTAGGGAAACTGATTTTTCCGTTTCTAGGTCTATATTTTGCATTTGGTTTCCCCTAAGTCTAATATTATTAAACTCCTACACTTATTACTTCATTTTCAACTGAGTAACCGTTTTTTAAAGAGCTTCTATCTAATTTCTATGACTAACCTCTAGACAGGAAAGGATACGATTGCTTCCATATTCTGTGTGGTGCCTGGCAGGTCCCACTGCAGGTGACATTATTGTCACTCACAAGCTGAGTGACTTGAAGAAGTCCTCCGCTGTGCTCCTCCACTTCGTGTGCGTATGATGGGCACAGAAACCCTCCTGTCAGCCTAAGAACATGGGAGGCACACAGTGGACAGCATCAACGCTTACTGTGGCTCCAACGGGCTATTCCAAGAGGAAATGCCGTCAACTCGTGCCTAAAAATGTGTTTCGATAAAAAGCACGAATAGAAACACCTTTAGAGTACCCACAACTCTTGTCAAAAGGATGGGAAACAAATTCTCCTCGAGGTATCTGCTGTTGTAAACTCAAGAGAGGTCTGAGAACATGATGCTCCGTAGCCGGCCGTGCGCCTTCATGCCTCCCTTGTTTCCAGTCTGTACCCTCTCTTGTTTCACTTCTGACAGGAAGCTGAAGGAAGTCCAAAGGTCTTCTCTACCTTTGCTGCTCAGAAATTCCATCCTAATTAATGACTTTGGCTTAATTTTAATTAGGCTAAATATAACTTTTTTTTAATTCCTAATCAGCCCTCAGAGGAAACTATTCCTTAACTAAATTTTCTGTCTTCCCCAGAACTGTCATCTTTTCCCCAGATGTGGGTCTCCTAACACTGTATTTTCTGTCACATTTAAAAAAACTACCAGAATATTTTGCTTAATATATATTTTTGTTGTATTCTTTTCCATCCCTCAACTCCATCCTGGTCCTCCCTGTTTTCCTACCCACCCAACTTCATGTACTCTCCCCCTCTATTAAAACACACACACACACACACACACACACACACACACACACACACACACACACACACACTGATAATCAAAACAAAGAAACTGAAAAAAAAAGAAGACAAAAATTTTAAAACTACACAAAGAAAAACATGGAATCCTCTTTGTGTTGGCCAACTACTGGTTTGCGGGAGTGTTTCTGATATACCCAATGACACTCCATAGGAGGAAACCGGTCTTCCCTTCCCAGCATTATCTCCTTGGTTAGGGGTGGGACTCTGTGTCTACTTCCCCTGCTCAGTGCTGGGATTTTGTCCTGTTTGAACACTTGCTGGTCTCGTGTGTGCTGTCACAGTCTCTGAGTGTTCCTATGTGGATCAGCCCCAAGGAAGACGCTGTTTCCTTGGAGTTATCCGCCATGCCTGACGTCTACAATAGTTCCACCTCTTCTCTGTTGTATTTAGGTGCATGGCATTATCTGAAGCCAGTCAACGGAGGATTTAGTTATAAGCCATGGCTATAAGGAGCGGCAATGCTTGATCTTGCGGGAATTTAACTTACATACCTAATACGTTTAATAAAACACACAATGTACGTGTTTGACTTAGGGCATTTGATTTCTGTGTTCGTAAGTTCAAATGAGTGATTTGGAAACTCATACTGAGGTCTGCCAGCTAACTTGACCTCAGTATTTGCTACTGCTATCGAATCAAATCGGAAGCTGTTTACTGAAGAAATACTTCAGCTCTGGCTGTAGCTCAGTGGTAGAGTACTTTGCCTAACATGTCCAAGGACCTGGAGTCAGTTCTTAGCACCAGAACAAACAATAAAAAAAAAAAAAAAAGAAGAAGAAGAATGCTTCCTTAAGATTTAGTGTAAGTCATCTGTAAAATCACATGAAATTAGTTTAATGGAAGGGTTTTGGACTATTTTTATTTCCTTGGGATGTTATAAATTTTGTTCAGAGTTCCAAATCTATTGGTAGACCTCATATATAGTATTCTCTTAACATTTTGCTAATCTCCTTCCTGTTGGTAATAAAAATCCATGCCTGGTGGTGGTGACCCACACCTTTAATCCCAGCACTTGAGAGGCAGAGGCAGGTTGATCTCTGCAAGTTTGAGGCCAGCCTGGTCAACAGAGTAAGTTCCAGGACATCCAGGGCTACACAGAGAAACCCTGTCTCAAAAAAAACAAAACAAAACAAAAACAAAGACCAAAAAAAAGAAGAAAGAAAAAAACCACATTATTTTTCATATGATTTTGTCTACTTTTCCTTTCTTCACAAAATTTTCAACTTGTTAGTCTTTTCAAAGAAATATTCGTTCAGGGTTTCCTTTTATTTTGCATTTTTAATACTTATTTCCTATTTATTATGCTTGCAGCAATTTGGGTTTTCATTGTGGTTTTCAAGCATTTTAAATTAGATTAACAGTTAATTTGTTTTCAGTATTTCTTATTTAACACTATTTGCTTTTAAGGACATGCAAATGCCCTTTGGTTCATTGGCTATCACCTACCACTTCTGACATGTGAAATTCTTGATGTTAGTCATTTATAAATGGCTTTTGATTATAGATATTGTTTAGAAGAGGACCTTAATATTTCCAAGTGGATCATCGTGGAGGCGACAGCCATCCGTTGTTACTAATTACTAACAGTATTGAAGAAATTCTGATATTCTGTAATTCTTTTTTGTTTTATGCTAGTAAAATATACTACCATGTCTTTGTAGCTCAACAAAAGATCAATTTTTATGAATATAACAAAGACTTATTAGTTAAATCATCCAGTGCTTGGGACCACTTAAATGTCATCCAGAGAGATAAATTAAAATCTTTCACTGTCTTTGTTTCTGTGTTTAGAATCTATGGTAATTAGGAAGGTATGTTAATTGTAGTTTTATTTTCTTTGTTAATTATGTTGTCAATTTAAATTACACTTCTTTGATACTTTATTGTACTTTTCAGCATGATTTCTGCTTCGTATATTAACATTAATATATCCGCCATTTTTAACATTAATCAGGCTTATGTTAAAAATGTTTCCAGTTTCAAGATTTCTGGGTCTTTTCGCCTTAGGTATCTCTTCTGTAAATAACACATAATTAAACTTCGGTTTTCATTAATATATTCTTAGTCTCTGGTTTATTATAGGATTAGGTATTCCAGTCCCTCTTCCTTTGATAAATGACATTTTGCAGTTGTGTCTCCGAATTGCTTCCTGTTTATGACAGGAGGCAGAGTGGTGGCCTCTGGTCGGACCTGGCATGGAGCCCTCACTCGGCCTTGCCTGCTGGTCCATATTGCTAAGTTGCATTAATTTTCTGGTCCCACTTTGTTCATCAACAAAATAAGAATGACTGTAATGATGTTTCATTTACTGAATTCATTGGATTGCTTTTGGGATCTTGGAGATTGCTACATGTGAAATGTCCAAACGAGCTGGAAAGAGTGAGCCGAGCCACGACGTCTGTGTCGTTATGACACTTTCCTCCTGTTCCTGCTTGTTGAGTCAGTCTTCCTTTCTGTCTCCTTTCTTCTAGGTTCTTGAAAATGGTGCATCATTTTTTTTTTTTACTCTAGCAATTACCTGTGTACATGAGATACATATTTTTTCTTTTATTGAAAATAGATTTTTTTCATATAATATTTTCAGGTACTGGTTTCTGGCCCCGTCTGCTCCTCCCAGTTCCTCCCCACCTCCCCTCCCATTTCTGTCTCTTGTTATAAAATTAACAGGCATTTGAGGAGTGATAATAAAAAATATAGTAAGACAGAACAAAAACAAGACGTCGTAACAGGACAAGACAAGTGGAAGGGAGAGATCCCAAGACATGGAACGATGAGCTGATGGAGCCGCAGAGATATGCTCCTTTGCACACTCAGGAGTCCCCAAAACACAAAACTGGATGCCGTAATATATACCCCAGACCCGTTGGGCAAAATAAATAACCTAATCAGTAAAGAAATAAATGGTATGTACTCAAACCCTGTTGGGCAAAGTAAATAGTAAGTAAGTAAGTAAGTAAATAATATATACCCCAAACTGGCTGGTCAAAAGAAATAAATAAAATAAAAGTGATTTTTGTTTTTTTAAAGGAAAAGAAAAAGCCGTGACCCAACATTATAAGATAAGGAACGTCTCAAGTCTCCATTTATTCATTTCATGTTGGCCGTCTGCTGTGGCAGGGGGCTTGCCCTTAAGAGCAGTTTTTATTCCTCCAATGAGACTCTTTCGGAGAAAACTAATTTTTTATTAGTAAGTGGATATCAGTTGGAGATAGCTAATTCTCATTTTCTCTTCTGTCAGATTCAGTGTAGCTGGTCTTATGTTGAGGTCTTTGATCCATTTAGAGCTGAGTTTTGTGCAGAGTGGTAAGTATCTGTTTGCGTTCTTCTACATGGAGCCATTCAGTCTTACCAACACTATGTGTTGAAGACACTGTCTTTTTTCCAGTATGGCACAAATGGGTAATGCTCACCTGAGTCTTCTTGAAAGGGAGCTTTGTTATGTCTTAGCTTTCTGTGACGACATACTGCTGCTCTGCAGGCTGCTTTCTGAGCAGTATGGCCCCACTCCTCTTCTTTACACTTGAGACACTCTCTTTCATCTTCCTGAACATGTAAGGCTTTGTTTTCTTTTTATCTTCTGTTGATGCTCTTTTCATGAGTTCATTTAAGATAAAAACATTTTAAATTTGTGTATGAGCATGTGTGCGTGTATCTGTAGCCCAGAGGGTAATTTCCCTTTCTATGGATCCAACTCACGTCATCAGGCTTGGCATTGTTACCCACTGAGCCTGCTTACCAGCCCTTTCTTGAGCTTTTAAAGCATGTATTTGTTGAATTCATGCTTCCCATTTGTGGTGTGGATTCCATGTTTTTATTTTATTCTAAGTTTTTGCTTTCCAGAGTTGTCTGTTTATAATAAAAGAATTTATAATGAAATAAAAGGGAAGCAATGTTCTCGTAACCATTGCTCCCAACAACTCTGCGTCTACAATGAGAAGTAGAAAAACAGAGTATAGATATGAGCTAGCTTGCAGCCCTCACTCTGCCAGGCTGTGTGTTTGAGCTTGTCTGTTCCTAAGGATGAGGGTGAGGGCAGCATGCTGTGTGGGGATTCTCCAACTGTTTTTAACTTCATAGCTAATACTACTTTTGTTTGAGGCAGTTATAGCAAAGGCCTATCCCAGCCTAGATGGAGGGCAACCAGTGTAGATCATACGGATTAATATAATAATAACAAAACTACTAATTCCACATCACTTCATGCAAAGCAACATTTTAGATGCATCACCATAATTTATTTATGGGTTGCTCTTTGTCCACAATTTTTTGAACACCTAACTCCTGTTTACTGTTTTTCTCTCTCTAAGTTTCAGATTACTTTTGTTAAATCGACGAACACAATTTATTCTTGTGTACTGCCCTTTCTATCTTTACCTCTGTGAGTAAGCTGAATGATGGAGTTACAGCCGTTTATCCAGATACAGTAAACCTTGATGTCACCATCTAAACACATAGTGCCTCGGAGCCAAACTCCCTGTAACGGAAGGGGAGGGGCGTAGGAGAGAGGGAGATGGGGCGGGGAGCTGGTGAAGGCTAGTTGAGTACAGACAGTGGGAAACGGAGTGAAGGTAAAATTTGCATATGGGAAATTTAGATGCATGTCCTTCGCTTTTAGTTTTGACCCTCTTTAAAGAGTTCAAGAGCTCTGCAAACAAGATTAATTGAGCAGGCTTCAACGTTCAAGGAGCCCTCGCTGGGGTGACCTTATAGATAAGAGCCAAGTGAACAGGAAGAATACTGATTTGGGTTTTCAAGGAAGTGAATTTTTCTAAGTTTATCGAGGAACTATCACGTTCCCTGTTATACGTGTTGCTTTTGAAAGCTGGATAAAATAATCTCTTATTTTGTGGGTGCTCAGGGATTTAATGAACAAGATTTATCCTGATGCCAAGAAATGATAGGGGAAGCTCTCTGCATTGGGGCTCAAGTTCCTAATTTCTAATAGGTTACATTCTGGGAAAGCGAAAGCCCACGCTCTAAAAAGAAATTTCTCCTTTTTTTTTTTTTTTTTCCAAGACAGGGTTTCTCTGTGTAGTTTTGGTGCCTGTCCTGGATCTCGCTCTCTAGACCAGGCTGGCCTCGAACTCACAGAGATCTGCCTGGCTCTGCCTCCTGAGTGCTGGGATTAAAGGTGTGCACCACCACTGCCTGACTATAATTTTTCCTTTTTAAAAAGGCATTTGTTTTTCAAAAGACACACAATCCTAATTTCCTGAATTTATTGAAAAAATTTTCCTGGTTAAAAAAAACAGCGAGAGAAAGGATGAGGTCCAGACAGTTCTGGGCCTCTGCCCTTGAGGATACTTCTATCTTCAATCATTTGCTCATTTTTCAATTTATCACTTGAATCTTTCTATAACTATAGCCCCTAACTGTGCTGAGCTCCGTCTACTGTATGCTCTGGGTTAGGCTTGACTTCAGGACACAAAAACCGTCAGAGTAAATAGAGTACTGAAATTCACGGCATGTTCTATGTGGTGGGGTGTGGGACTTGATGAGCAGAGGTGGACCTCACCTGGGCCTGAGTAAGCTGATGAATGGTCGTTGAGGCTCTATGATGGGGGCAGCACTCCTTCCAGACCACCCAGGATAGAGAGCTATTTCCAGTAACATTTGACCTTTCTTAGACTTCCTGTTCCCCCTGCCCATTCCACCCCTCTCTTTGTAGCCAATATTCAAAGCATTATTTGTATATGACATCATCGCACCTGCTCTATGATTCTCTACTAAATGGTGCTTCAGGAAGTCCCAGGCTGGCAAGGGTGCCCTCAGTCCTGAGCTTAGAGCAGGACTTTCAGTTTATCATCCCGAAGTCCTGCCACCTCCCCACCATCCTGTTTGCATTGTTTGTCTAACGCAGCTTTGTCAGCTGTGGCGCAGAGGATCACCCAGGCATAATTAATTTTTTTTCTCAATGTCACTTGCACTGGCAGCCAATCTCTCACCGAGGAAGTGCTTTAAATTTGGGTGATTTCAGAGAAGAAAGGTAGTGCTGGAGATCAGGGAGGTGTGAGAACTACCTAACTGCAAAGGAGAAGAGACCTCAGGCCGTCATTCACTCCCAAAGCCTCCCCTCTGCAGTTGGAGGAAGGTGCAGCTGCGGATGTCCGTGATGGAGGGGAGGTGCGAGGGGGGGGGGGGCGGAGGGGGGCGGGTACAGGCTGGGCGAGCTCAGGAAATGACTGCCATTGGTTGTGTAGATGTTCCTGCACGTCCTAGACATCATATTAGTCTTGTCATGTGTATTGATTGTACCTTCCATGCAGAGAGACTGGGGTACCAATGTAATTCTTCTGGCCGCTGTCTGCCGAGAGAGGGTGATGGAAGAGAGGCCGTATCAAGGTGAAACGGAGACTTGATCGACACCGGCTGCGGTCTCATTTGTCACGGCAGTCTACAAGTCTCTCTGAGCAGTGCAGCTAGACCCCCCTTTACCTTTTACTCGCTGTCCTAGGAACAGTTGCCCGAGAGACAAGTTCTGTAGCCAAGACTGATGTGATTTCTAATTGAGGCAAAGGAGTGGAGAGTCTCAGACATCTGTGGCTTGGTGGCATATTCTTGCCTTGTCTGGGTTCAGAGTAGCTGATCAGACAGACATGTAGGGAAAGTCTTTGCCGTGCTGACGGTTGGAGCTCTAGAAGGAAATAAGACAGCCAGTGCTCTTCAGGAGCCTTTGGATTCGTGAATTAGTCTTTCCTATTGGATCAGCATGCTTTTCTTAAAACCTGCTAGGTTCTCTCACCTTCCCTTCTGGGAAGCCTCACCAACTATGGATGGAATTTGCTCTGTGCTCTGCATTAGGGAATACCCGTGCCTCCTGCATCAGGCTCCTGGTTTCTCTTGGTGAAAGGACAGTGGCCTCTTCTCAGCTCGGAATTCCTACTGAGGCAAGCAGAGTGAGAATCCAGATGCAGTCTACAGGAGGAATCTCAAGGCTTGCGTCTGATCCCGTTTTTCATCCAGTGTCCTCTCATATTGGGACACATAGATCTTAGGAAGAAACGGTCTGGTGAAGGAAGACGTAGAGTCAGCAAATGGCATTTGGTCAAGGTCCAAGTCTGTATCTGGTTTGCACTTGGCATAAATCACCTGATTTCTCTTATATGCCATGGGGAATGGGAAAGACAGAGCTAAACTACCTATGGCTTACTAAATCACTGCTTTCGTGTGTAGACTCATCTGGCAAACATTTACAGAAGACCAGCTGTGTGAGAGGCTTCCTTCAGGAGGCTTCAATGCATATCTCACTTATATCCAGTGGGATGCTTCTTCACCTAATGTAGTCTGCTTGGTCGGTAGCAACCCCTTCCTGTCCTCACGGCATCTTCTCTAGCTTTGTGTCCTGGACGTTGAGTTTTTGCTCACGTTTCTGAAGCCTCTGTTGCTCCTCTGGGAAGACTTCTTTAGTCCCATTTCCCTTTGCTGAGCTGGGTTTATAGTTAGATTGTCACTCCCTGTGACACTCGTATGCACAGAGTGACTGTTGATCTGCATGTCCTGTCCCCCCTCCCCCCATGACGAGCTCAGAGTGTGATCCCTCACAGTGTCTAGCACTGGCCTCAACTCATTGGATACTCAGTAAGTGAGCATCACACTGAGCATCCTTCCTTCTTTTAAAAACAGTCTGTAGGGGCTAGAGAGATGGCTCAGTGGTTGAGCCCTGCTTGCTCTTGCACTGGCACCCGCAAAATGGCTCACAACCATCTATAACTCCAATTCCAGGCTCTTCAGCACCCTCTTCTGACCTGCAAGAGCACTGTGCACACACATGGTGCATATGCATACATGCAGACAAAAGACTCATTCACATAAATCTAAAATATAAAATACATAAATCTAAAAAATAAAAAAGTAAACATTCTGTAATAGTAGAACTCAAATATTTTTGTCTCCATCTTTTTGTAAGTTTTAAAATTATTGTAGACGTCAAAGGGCTTTTTCTTATCATTTCATACCTATTCATATTTAATGTATCAGAAATTTTAAGAAATGGAGAAAATCCACTAGTCACATAGGATTTTAATTTTAATCATGGCATTATTTTACATTTTGCAAAATTTCCTTAAATCTGGGTTATTGAAGACAATTCTCTTGCCTTCTTTGATATTCAGTCTGCAACCATATTTTGTTTAGTTTAAATAGATAAAGAACTGCTGCCTTATGCATATTTGTCATTGGAGAAAGGTGTGTGTGGGGGTTTAATAATGTTTTGAGGTAATTGTAGGCAAGTTTCTTTGTTACTACACCAAAACTCTGTCTCAGGGGACAGAGTCACTTAGCGATTGGTTGCACTGAAGTGTCTGGAACCAGACAGGCTGGTGAACATGTCCTATTCAGTTATACTACAGCTCACGAGTCCACCTTGCCTTGTAATGAGCATTTCCTCCATACCTCGTGTTGTAACACTATGAATTGGTTATTTGGGAAATATTACTTCACTGTAATGCCAGTTTTTCATATTTGCACCATTTATTCAAATATTCAAATGATCCCTATTTCAATAGAATCCCTAACTTTGTCAGAAAAGGTTTATGTATTTGGAAGTTATTCAGTTTTTTAAAGGTATTAAGTACTCACATTCTTGGTTCATTGTGGATAAAAAATATCTGTAAGTGGGGTTTTTTGTCAGGATGGCTGGCTCCCCAAATAACCACATAGAGACTTATTATTAATTATAAATGCTTGCCTGATGATAGCTTAGACTTGTTACTAACTAGCTCTTACATTTTAAACTAAACCATATTTCTTATCTAGGTTCTACCACACAGTGGTACCTTTTTTTTCATCAGGGCAAGTTCATATCCTGCTTCCTCTGCATCTAGCTGGTGACTCCACCCTCCTTCTTCCCAGCATTCTCTTAGTTGGGCTCTCCCGCTTAACCTCTTCCTGCCTAGGTATTGGCCAGTTAACTCTTTATTAACAATGAGAGCAACACAACTTCACAAGGTACAAAAGGATTAATCCACAGCAAATATCATCAGAACAGAATGTTTGTATTTTTTTTATTGAAAATAGATTTTTATTCCTCATACAATATATTCTGATTATGGTTTCCCCTTCATCGGCTCCTTCCAGATCTCCCCATTTCCCCCAAAATCCACACCCTTTCTTTCACTCATCAGAATACAAGCAGGCATCTAAAAATAATATTAATAATAAAATAAAAACAAACCAAGACATTACAAAATAAACAACAGAAAAAAAAAGACAAAGAAAAAGTACAAGAAACACACACAGATGCAGAGACACACACATTTGTGCACACGGAAAGCCCCTAGTAACAAAATCAGCAACCATATATGAGCAAGAGATCTGTAAGGAAAGAAAAACAAATAAGCCAGACAAAGCACTGTGAGACAAAAACAAACAAACAAACAAACAAACAAACAAACAAAACAACAAAAACCAAATCCTCCAAAAATATCATTGAGTTTGCTTTGTGTTGTTCATCTACTGCTGTGCACGGGGCCTGCCCTAAAGTGTGGCTTGTATATCCAGTGAGACTCCCTTGAAGAAAACTAATTTTTCCTTTTAGAGCAGTTATCCATTGGAGACAGCTTCTGGGTGATGGGTTGGGCTTGTCGTGTCTTCGTCTCCTCTCAGCTCTAGGACCCCAGCTGGCTTAGGCCCATGCAGGCCCCACATACGCTTCCAGGCTCTGTGAGTTCATAGGCGCATCAGTTCAGCTGTGTTTAGAAGGTCTTGTCTCCTTGGAGTCTTCCATCCCCACCGGCTCTTACAGTCTTTCCGCCTCCTCTTCCACAGAGTTCCCTGAGACCTGAAGGGAGGGATTTGATGGAGACATCCCATTTAGGACTGAGTGTTCCAAGCTCATTGTCCAGGTGTGGTTCTGTATATTTGTGTCCATCTGCTGCAGGAGGAATCTTCTCTGATGATTCTCATGAGAGAATCCACCTTGCTGAGGTGGACTCTCATGATCTATGAGTATAGCAGAATGTTGTTAGGAATCATTTTGTTGCTATATTCCTTTAGTAGAACAGTAGTATTTGGTTTTTCTCTAGGTCTCTGGACTACCTAGTCTAAGGTTCTTGTCCACCCAGGCACCGTTGGGCATGGGTTCTATCTCATGGAGTGGGCCTTAAATCCATTCAGAGAGTAGTTGGTTACTCCCACAACTTTTCTGCCACTGTTATACCAGCTCATCTTACATGCAGATCACCATTGTAGATTGAAGGGTTTTGTAGCTGGGTTTCTGTTTACCTTTACACTCTGGTAGTGTATAGAGTGCCTTCCAGTACCATGAACACTAGTCACTAGGGGTGACAGTTTGATGTCTCTGTGTTCAGTGAGTTATGTAGGTGTTGTCTTCAGCAATGGGTCCTTGCTGTCAGTGTGTGGAGAGCAACCGATAGCCTTTGCAGCAGCTGGGGTTGTTCAGGGGTTCATATGAAACACCATTGGCCAGCAGCTCAATTAGATGTAACCCGTTCCCAGTAGTGAAGCTTCATTTGGTGATGAGAGATGTCAGGTTGGGGCTCTATAAGTCTCCCCCATTATTCAGCATTCTTGTTTATCACTTCATATTTATATGTCATTTAGGAGGCTTCCGCTGTATTAGGTTTCCATATGACCCCTCAAATGCTCCTTAATTTTAGTTGCCCCTCCCCACATTCCCTCCTCCATCCCCCTCTTCTCTCCTCTCCCCCATTTGACCCCATTCCACTATCCATTGATCTGTCCTAGGGGGATCCTTCCCTACTCTCTAGTCCCTTATTCTATATCCAACCTCTGTGGTAATATGAATTTTAGCTTGCTTTTCAAGAACTTAGCAGCTAACATCTACATATAAGCAAATACATACCATATTTGTCTTTTGGGGTCTGGGTTACCTCACTCAGGGTTTCTTTTCTAGCTTCATCTATTTACCTGAGTTTTCGTGGTTTTATTTTTAAGCATCTGGGTAATATTCCAGTGTGTAAATATTCCACGCTTTCTTTACTCATCCATTTTTTGGCAGATAACTTACATTGTTTCCAGTTCCTGGCTCTTATGCTTACAGCAGTGATGAACATGGCTGAGCAAGTTTCTCTGTAGTACGATGCAAATTCCTTTAGGTGTCTACACAAAAGTGGTTTGGCTAGAGCTTGAGGTAGATCTCTTCCCAGCTTCCTGAGGAACTGCCACACAGCTTTCCATGTTAGCTGCCCAAGTTTGCAGTACCGCCCAAACCACACACGTTTAAATGAGCAATTATCTTTTGTTCTTCCACATCAATGTGATGGTCCATGAAAATGAAATTGTAGATTGCTTGTATATCACTTATCCTTGAGACAACCATTATCTTTCAGTATACTGATGTACTTTCTACAGTTTTCGCTTTATTATGAAATATAAAAGGATGGACACTCAAAGCTCCAAATGTTATTAAATAAACAATAGCTGCTTTATTAAGAGTATTCTAAAGAGAAGGCCATTGTCTGTTTTTATTCTTCCTCCTGGTGATGAAGACAACCTAGGTTGGTTCTGCTACCTTGGTGTACACCGAGGCTCCAGCAATTTGGTTTGATATTACTTTCACACACCAATGCAAATGGAAACATATGAAAAATAGATCAAATCTTAGCACCATTGAGAAATAGATTTGACCTTATGAATTCCCTGGACGGGTCTCAGAAATCCCCAGGGCTCCTGGAATCACTTGTTGAGAAACACTGATCTACACAATTGGTTGCGGTTCCACTTCTTATTGTGATCGTTTTAAAAGCCATTCTAGATCGACTTATCCAAAAGGCCTATTTGCACTAGATGTGAACTGAAGATTTGTGGAAGAGACAGGACCCCTGCTTCACTTCTTCCTGCAGACTTATTCTGTCTTTGGCTTAGACTTAATAACCTTTGCTTCCCCAGGGTCCACAGGGCAAAGACTCGCTAGGTGATTGGGTTTCTCAGCCGTGAGGTACAAAGGGGAAAAGACTGAGGTGAAGGAAAATAAAAGAGAAAAAGGTGTGATAAGGCAAGAAGGACTAAAGAAGAGAGCATAGGAGAGGAACAAGGGGAGAAAAGGAGCAGGAAGAGAAAGGAAAAGATGAGAGAGATCCCAAGGGCAGTAGGGATGACAGTCTTCCAGGAAGGCAGTGAGACGCATCTGGGTTCAGCAAGAACCCAGCTTGTTCTTTGCAATAATTAGCATCTTCTCTGGGTCACCCATTTCCCCTTCTGAAAAATGAGAGTCCTGGAAAGTAGAGAAATGGACTGGAGGTAGACAAGAATACTAGAGTTTATCCCGGAGTCTCAGGCCTGTAATCTCAGTTTCTGGGAAGACTAAGACGGGAGAGTCACAAGGTCGAGTCTGCCTAGTGTGCAGAGTGAGCTCAGAGCAATCCAGAGCAGCCTAGTAAAATTGTCTTAATGTTAAAAGCACTAAAAAGAGAGAACTGGAGATAGAACTAGGTGGCTTAGCACTTACAGGATGTAGATTCAATCCCTAGTATTATGAAAAAACAAAATAAAACAAGATTAAAACCATCTACAGATGGGTTTCCAGAATCCCCACTACACTCTCAAAATTGTGAGCAAATTCTTGGGTGGCTGTGGTTTTTTTTTTCTAGGGCAGGGAGTGGGTTGTTTTCATGGACACTCATAGGTCTCCTTATCATACTTGATGAAGAACCACTGGCCTGGATGCTTTATAGAATTTCGTTGTCCCCAAACATTATGACTCTTGCCTGGAAAGGGACCCAGTAAACTAAAACGAGTTTCCCAGCCTTAGCCTTTGATTTAAGCAAAATTCAAGACAAAGACTGTTTCCTCTATAACATTTTCCTCTTATGAGGAAAAAAAAGGTATAGCAAATCCCTATAATTGATATAATCTCGAATTATCACACTGCAGTCCTGGGATATCTGGGAAACCAGAGTCTCCAGGGCCCACTTAGCATAGCTGCCCCCATCATGGCAAAATGTAAGGGCTGCCTGTTGCATGCCTGAGCTAAAGCTCCTCCGGTCTTAGTTTGTTGACTTGGTCCTCAGGAAGGGACAAAGCTGGCCAACTCTGGTGAATGGACGGCAGTGGAAAACCAGCGCTACCGTCTGCTGGCAGACAGGGCCACTGCCGGCACCACACTTGGTCAGCTCTCCCCAAGCAGCGCTCATTCCTTGCCATGGATGGCTTTGGCAGGTGCTGGTTGGCTGGCCCCAGAATGCAGGAAGTTCTGGGTCATGGTGACCTCGAGATGTTGATGCCAGATGAAATATGCCCTGGAGGTTCTCCAGGGTCACATGGCGTGTGGAGCAAGAGAAGGCAAAGCTGCTCTTGTGCTGACAGAGTGGATTTTGGCTCCAGAATAGCACCCCTTGGGGACTAGGAGGAGTTGTGGGTGGAAGTGGAGAGGGGAGGCGGCTCAGGCCAGATAGGGTGTGAAAATGGGCAGTGGAGAAATCAGTTTTTGTTTTCTTAGCCTACCCTCTGTAGCCTTCCAGGAGGTCATTGGCTTCCAGAGGTAGAAGTAGAGCCTGAGATCAGTGGCATACACATCCGGGGAGAAGTTTGGGTGTGGCTTTGTTGTTTGTGTGGCAAGGTGAGTAGACTTCTAACTCCATAGGTGCTGGGATTCCATTGGCTCAAAGCAGTGTAAGACGTGGGGCTTGACCACGTCCCTCAGTTGGAAGAAAGTTGACCCTGGATGCTCACGGAAGGACTGATAACTCTAAGTATGGATTGCTCTTCAGATGCTATTTGGAAGAACATTACTCTTTCTTTCTCCTTCTGCTGAAGTCTCCTCACCTTGTTTCTCAATGCTGGGTTATCTCCATGGAGGGAGATGAGCTGTTTCCCCTGGAAGTTTCTACCAGCAACCTGGCCACACTCTCTTCTGTCCCACCTAGGCCAATGATGTCTAAATACAATTTCAGTGCAGAGGGAGGTGCTTGGCCCCATCTGCTTTCAAGAATCAAGAACAGAGGCCCAAATGGAGTTAGAGGAGGAGGGAGCCAAGTAAAAAACAAGATTCAGCTGGAGGAGGTCAGCCTGATAAGCAGGCTGATTTAAGGCTTGGAGAAAAGACCAAGCCCCAGGAGCTGACCAGAAGCCAGAGAGGGGCATTGCCATCAACAGAAGACAACTGCCTACGAATTATGAGTATCTCAGTCTACACCACCCATACCTGGCAGAGTAGTGGTCGTTGCCGTATTCTCTACCAAGGACCAAACTACCTCAGCTTTGGTGCAGTGGAGAAATGGAGGGTGTGTGTGACAGTCTGGAGGACAGAATCTTACAAGAAAACCAAATGCGTTGTCTGGGGCCAGCTCTTACCTCACATCCAAGAATATTTGCCCAGTCCCTCTCTGTAGCTTTTGGGTCTCCTTTTCCACCCCATTCAATCACACTTCATATTTTGGTTCTAGCATGTCTCAAATTGTTACATAACAGATTATTTGGTCATAATAGTGACTAATATTTGTACAGTCTTTGCTT
Organism: Peromyscus aztecus; assembly: GCA_902168405.1. Lineage (NCBI taxonomy): Eukaryota > Metazoa > Chordata > Mammalia > Rodentia > Cricetidae > Peromyscus > Peromyscus aztecus. The sequence continues at coordinate 33,831 of CABHPQ010153927.1, forward strand.
GTGACGTTTACTGCCTTTGAAAAGACTAATTTATTTGCTGTCTGTAATGGCCTTGAGAAATGGTTAGAAAAAGTGTTGATAGTTTGGTTTCCAAGAGGCAGAGTTGTGCAGACAGCACAGACCTTTATCTTCATAGGGCTAAGACTGGAATTGAAGCTTTCTCATTGTCTGGTAATGTGGGACAGAATAAGATGGCTGACCGGTGCAAACAGTAGATGTGCTACTGAGGAAATGGTGTACTCTTATTGAATGGTGGAGACTTTGTAGCTTCCCTGATGAGCTGAGATTTGATAGAAACATATCTGGCTCTGTAAATCAGGAAATGCATTATTATTGGAAAGCATCATTTTTTTAAAAAATTAAGATTTTTTTTTATTTTTTTCAAGTTTGTGCATGTACATGTGAATGCACACCCGTGTGCATGCACACACATGAGTGTAGGTACCTGTGGAGGTCAGAGGACAGTGTCAGATCCCCTGTAGATGAAGTTATTTTTCACTGTGAGCTGCCCAACATGGGTGGTGGGAACCAAACTCCAGGCTTCTGCAAGAGCAGTATGGACTCTTAATTGTGGAGTCATCGTCGTTCTTATATTTCCTTGGCGGAATCATAATTTCGCAGTGTTTGGAACGCTGAAGAAATAACATGTTTTTTGTCAGTAATTAGTTTGGTGGTGCCAGTGGTGGTGGTGGTAGTGGTTTTTTGTTCATTTTTTTTTCCCCAACAAAACAACTTTCTTGCAAAGTTTCTTTTGGAAACTTGAAGAGTATACTCTGCTAGGTTTTCCATCCCAGTTCTTAGCAACCAAGTCCTTTGGATATTGCTATTCCTCTGGGTGAACTGCATCTCAATCCTATGCTCTGATGCTTCTCTTTTCTCTTTTCCTCTTCTGTACTCCAGCTAGTTTCCTCCTACTCTTGGAGCTTGCCTGCCTATGTGTAGAAAGAGAGGGCTGTAAGGAACAGTTTATGTTTGGACAGCATGGTGCTGGTATCCAGCATGGGACAAGATGGCTGCACAACCACCAACCATGGGGCTATGAGTCAGAACAAAATAAATAACACTAGACATCTTGGAAATGAAAGAGTAAATTGTGATGTACTCTGTAGCATACTAATTTCTGACAGAATAACACTTTTTTTTTTTTTTTAGTTTTGTATACATGTGGCTTTGCCTTCATTGGCCTGTCTGTGTACTGGTCTGAGTGTGTATGCCTGTGTCCACTTATATGCGGTTTAAGTGTGTCAGTGTGAGCTGGGCACCTGCCTGCCTAGCAGACTCCCCCTAATGTGAATACAATCTATCTTATCTCCTTGTGACTTTCTCTTTCTCTTTGACCTCCTGCCTCTCCTAACCCAACTTCACTCCTGGCTTCACACCCTAGACCTCATATCTGCTAGAGTTAGCAGGATTCAGCTGCAGGGCGAAAGACTGAAAAGTGTTAGACAAGCACCCTGCACCACTGGGAAAGACTCCCCTGGTCCTGATGGGTACCTGGCTAGGAGAGGAGAAGAGCGGTAGTTGAGAAAGTCAACTGGATGTTTGGCTGCATCAAAAGCTGGCTATAAGGTACCCTTTCCCTTTGGTGAATAGACAAAGTGCCCAAGCTGAGAACTAAGAGACACTGAAAATATGGGTATGGCATTTAGAGCATGAGCTGATTAGGAGGCTTTATAAAAAATGACAGCAATTCAGGAGAGCCCAGGGGAGCTGAGAGGCAGATAGAGTCTCGCTGAAAAGGCCAGTGCAGAGGAGGATTGATAAAGGAAGGGCATGTTTGCATGATGCAGACAGGCATCTTCCAGTGTCCCCTCATATTGTTGGATGTCACTCCCGTCATAGTGTTCTGCATTCCTTATGAAATACCTCTTACATATCACAATACAGGAACTGCATGCTTTTTATCTTTGTATCTATAATGCATAGCACAGTAACAGACTGTTAGGAATAAAACATCTAAATAAAGAAAAAAAACAAACTCAATATAAAACAGAAATCACTTTTTAAAGGATGCTGACCTAGTTAACTTCAGCTGTCAGCTTGACACAGCCCAGAGTTATTTGAGGGACTCTCAACTGGGGGATTGCCTCAACCAGACTGACCTGTGTGCTTGTCCGCTTGTCCAAGGGGCATCTTTCTTGGTTGCTAATTGATGCTAAGGACCAGACCATCGTAGATGATGCCGTCCCTGGGCAGCTGGGATGGGGTTGTACAAAGAAGGGAGCTGGCCATGAGCCTGCGAGCCAGACAGTCGAGCAGAGTTCCTCACTCTGTGCTTTCTGTTTCAAGTTCTGGCCCTGCTTGAGTTCCTTCCCTAACTTCCATCAACAATGGACTGTAACCTTTAAGGTGAAATAAATCCTTTGGTCCCCAAGATGCTTTTGGTCAGTGCTTTAAAACAGCAACCAGAAAGTAAACTAGACTGAAGATTGGTACTGAGGACGAATGGCTTGTGCTGTGATGAGCCTGGTTTTGGGGAAGCATTGTAAAAGTGTTTGGAGAGGAAAAGCTGTTGAGTGTTTGGAGCATAATAGGCTGTTCTGTGGGAGCTCGGAATATAAGAATGTCGAGAGAGAAAGGAAGACAGTGGAGGCCCAGCTTGTCAAATTTCAGAGGGAAGCAAAGACTCTGTTGAGAATCTTTGTGTGGTATATTTGATTTAAGAATCTCGGTTCTGGTCAGCTGGGGCTGAAGAATCATTTATGATTGAGAAGAGACCTAGCACCAGTGCTCTGAATGAAATCTCTTTCCTGGGCAAGTGATGCTGGTGAGCTGGGGCTGAAAATCTAGCTATCAACAACAGATTAGCATCATTGAGGAGAAATCTTTTGGGAAGTATTTCTACGAGGTGCTGGGGCTGAAAATCCAGCTATCAACAACAGATCAGCGTCATTGAGGAGAAATCTTTTGGGAAGTATTTCTACGAGGTTAGCATACAGAAGTTACCAGGCTGGAGTGGGGGTGGGGTAGGGCATGTAGGTGAGGATCTGCAATAAAGCTGGAAGCTGAACTTGATAATGTCTAAGACTCAGTCATCTGGTACTGGTTTTGAAGGCACAAGAGATGTGAGATCAAGGGGGTCCTGACTGACATGTGGCACAGTGTGACAAGGTTAGAGTCTCTGAAGAGAGGCCAGGAGTGGAAATTGGTGAAACTGCAGCACCAGTTTTAGTAGAGGAGACCCCAGGATACTGGAGATGTGAGGAACACGGGGCATCCACCAAGAACAATGGCTGATGTTACATAGAGATGACCTGAGCCTGTCAGACAAGCTTCATGTGCTGTGGGTGGCAGGGCTGAAGAAGGGGAATTGCCAAAGCCTTCTGAAACTAGGTCACCAGTGAGTCCCAGATGTGACATTCAGTGCCCTACTGGACTTGTGTTTTATGTTGATATGATTGTAATTATGCCTTGCTTCTCCTCCCTTCTTGGAAAAGAAAGTATTAATTTGGTTTTGATTTTACAGGAGCCCACAGTTGAAGTATTTTAAAGAGACATTGAACTTTCAAAAATTATGTAATTTTTAAAAATTCTTTTAAAATTTCATACAATATATCTTCGTCATAGTCACCCTCCCACTCCTCTTCCCAACTCCTCCCAGGGCAAATCCTCTTCCCTACCCTCTCACTTTGTGCTCCCTTTCTTTTTCTTGTTCCAAGATGCTATTTCAGAGCAGATGCACTGGTCTTACTATCCTTTTGTTCCTCTTCTGTAATGTCCCCTACGCCTTAGGTGTAAAGGTTATGCTGTAAATGTATTCATGAGGACTGGGCACCCCACATTTAGTTGACGTCTTCTTTTTGACCAGTTGTGGCTTTCTGTAATGATCTCTGATACAAAGAGAAGCTTCTTTGATGCTGAGCAAGAGCAACATTTACCTGTGTGTATAAGGGTAAGTAGAATGCAGTTAGAACGTTTACTGGTTTAGGAAAGTGGTAATAGCAGTTTCTCTAGATTCCCTGGCTTTATCATCTGTGGTTAGTTGGCTAAGTTTACAGTGTCAGGCACGAATTCCCTTTAGTTAATGGGCCTTAAGTCCAGGTAGGAGGCTGTTGAGTTACCCCAGGATATAAATAGGTGCTACTATTGCACCATTTTGGGATATCTTGCCATTCTGGCCATTGTTGTAGTTTGTAGGCATTACAGATGGATAGGGGATAGGGCTGCTGATTAATTTTTTTCCAGAGCATTAGAATTTGTAAAGAGTGTGGGACTTTTAAAGTTGTACTGTATTTCATATTATGATATTAACATAAGCTCTTAGGGACAAACAAGAGAGAAAAGGTTATAGCTTAAGTTGATGTGTTTATATATCAGATTGACAAGGGGTAGAATTTCCTAGTTTGCTTTAGCTTTCAACTTGATACAGCTCAGAGTTACTGGGGGAAAAAGCTAGCTGACCATGAGCCTGAGAGCAAGTTCACTAAGGAGAGCTCCTCCATGGAGTCTGCTCTAGGTTCCTGCTTTGAGTTCATGCCTTGACTTCCCTCAGCAAAAGACTGTAATCTGCAAGATGACATAAACATATTCTTTCACAAGTTGCTTTTGTTCATGGTGTTGACTGTGAACAGAAAACAAACTAGGACAATTGCAAAGACAAACTCTCATGGAGTTTGAGAAAGAGATGAACAGCCTGTCCTTGGGAAAGGAACAACAGTGGAACAGATATAGGAACACCCTGAGGACCTACTTACTGTCTCTTTTGTGCTTCTGTTTTATTCATTGCATCAGCTTCTTTCTTCTTAATATCCTCCAGCTGGGAATCATATTAGCTCATCACAGTTCCTAAGCTGTTGAGAAGATAATAATAATAATAATAATAATAATAATAATAATAATAATAAAGGATAGGGTCTTAGGGTTTTGTTGCTGTGAAGAGACACCATGACCATGACAACTCTTATAAAGGGAAACATTTAATTGAGGCTGGCTTACAGTTCAGAGGTTTCGTCTGTTATCATCATGGCAGGAAGCATAGCAGCATGGTGCTGGAGAAGTAGCTGAGAGTTCTGCATCTTGATCTAAAGGCAACAGGTAGTGAACTATGTATACCACACTGGGCATGGCTTGAGCATACATGAGACCTCAAAGCCCACCCCTGCAGTGACACTCTTCCTCTAACAAGGCCACACCTACTCCAATAAGGCCACACTGATGGGTGATATCGTTCTGTATTCTGTGAATATATGTTGCTCTGATTGGTTGATAAATAAAGCTGTTTGGCCAATGATGAGGCAGAGTAAGGTCAGGTGGGACATTCCAACTGGGGAGAGTGAAAGGAGAAAGGCAGAGAGGAGATGCTGCCAGCCACCACCGGGTGAAGCAAGATGTAAAATACAGGTAAGTCACGAGCCACGTGGCAAAATATAGATTTATAGAAATGGATTAATTTAAGATATAAGATATACGAGCTAACTAGCAAGAAGCATGCCATGGCCATAGTTTAAAAATAATATAAGCCCATGTGTGTTTATTTGGGTCCGAGAAGCTGCGGGATCGCGGGGTTGTGGGAGCTGGGCAGGACCAGGGAAAACTTTAGCTACACATGGTGCCCACTGTGGGGCTCGAGTTTCTACCTAAAACCTGAGAATACTTAATAAGCTTCATGTCTCATGCAGGCAGCGAGACACTTCAGCATTCCGGCTTGAGCACAACATGGTGACTTCCTGCTGTGGCACACTGTGGCATCTCCAAGCCTCACAGCACTCTGCATGACATAGCTTTTGCTAATACAAAAAAAAAAGAGGTTTCTGGGCTACATCCTGCTTTAATGGCTTGAAATGTTTTGCAATGTTATGGATTTTAGTTTGCTGATACAGATTTAAAGTTAATTTTTGTTATACTGTAGGTATATTTCTACTCTTGTTTAAGGTTTTATGTTTGTGCATCTCATTTGAAATTATATATAATTATAAATTATAAATAATATATAATTAAGAAATGCAGATTATTAGTCATCTATGATAATCAAACTTATAATCATGTTAGTTAAGTTTTCTAGGTATATATAGATATATTTCAATTAAGTAGGTAATCTTCAAACACTTCAGAGACCTGCAGAAGATGGCATTTAAAATGTTTTAAGAACTTTGACTTTCTGGACAGTGAGACATGTTTCTTCCAGGCAGCACCAGTCTACTTCAGAGAAGATAATGGGCATTGAAGAAACTCATTATGGAGTTTGCTTTCTTTGTGGCAAAAGTTAGCCACTGGGCAAAAAAGTGCCCTTGCATTCACTGCTTGATAATATGTTGTATAAACTGGACATACAGGACCCATAGGAAGGTGACCACTGAACTTTGCAAGGCGAGATGGTCCTTCAGGTTCCTGCT
>CABHPQ010153928.1:0-23242 GCA_902168405.1 Peromyscus aztecus
TATTATCTATCTACATTATTGATCTAGTACTTTATAACATTATGGTACATATTAAAGTAATTAGTTGGAAACTGAGTTTTTAAAAAATTAGTTCTAAATTAGTTACAAAAACTGATGTTAAACAAAAAGCAATATTGAATATTGTTTTAAGATTACGGGACACGGGGGTGGGGGGCTGGAGAGATTGCTCAGTGTTTATGAGTACTTGCTGCTCTTGCAAACAACTTGGATTTGTTTCTCAGCACCCATATCAACCATCTATGTAACTCCAGCTCCAGAGGAACCTACACCTTCTTTTTGACTCCACAGACACCTGCATGTATGTGGTGCGTATAAACTTATGTAGGCACACACACACATATACATAAATAAATATACAGGCAATAATGTTACCCAGCTCCAATATCAAACACTGGTCTGATGTGTCTGTTCATGTGTTGTATAATTGAGGAATTAATTTTGAATATTTTCAGTGACTGTTTAGATTTCTAAGGTCTGTTGCATTGAATGAATCTATTGCTTCTTGATTTTTTTTTTCATTATTTTAGAAAAGATAATTTTGCTTTAAGAAACAATTTGGGGTCATAATGATGACATCAATTTAGTTGATAATTTGGCAAACATGTAATCTTTTGTTTTACTTTCAAAATGGCTCATTAAGCAATTAGTAGGGAACAGTCTGTAAATGACATTTGAAATTCTATTGCATTTATGTACATTAAAACAATACAACTTGTACTATTTTAATAAGAAAGAATAGTGCCACCTAGTAGCAACACCAAGCAAGGTCCTGTGTTCAATCCCTGTTACTACAGGTAAAAAAAACAACAAATAAGTACAACATGTAACCTATAGGGTGCTCACCAAAGCCACTTGTTCAGTCAGAATTTTCCAGAAAGGTCCATCTTGTCAGAACTTTTGGAAAAATATTAATAAAAAGAATATTCTTTCAGCATGGTAAATGGTCAACAAATAGATGATAAATGACATTCATGCTGAGTTTGGCAGAAACAGCAGAAATGGTTATTCTCTAGCTTTAACAGTTTTGAACGTTATAGAGAGTAACAGTCAAATGGGTACTCTTTCATGCAGTTGCTTCCAATAATTCTATTTTTTAAAACTGATGATGCTATGAGAAAATATACATGACAAACATATCCATATAGTTAAAATAACCATAATTCTGTATATGTGGATATAAGCAAATATGAGCCCTCAAAATCCTTCTTGCTAATATGTTTTCCAGAATATCAAATTTCTATAAAACCTAAATATGGAAATGGACACATGAAGAAACAAAGTGTCAGAGAGGCCCCTTAATTATTATTCAGAAGCAACAGCAACAAGAAACCTTTGCCACAGAGACTACTTAGGGCCAGATAGTTTCACACAGAAATTTTAAGCATTTTAAGAATAAATATTCAATTTCGTGTACAATTTACCAGAAAGCAGAAAAAGAAAATTTCATTTATGAGATCAGTATAACTTATACTAAAATCTGACTAAGACACTATAAGAAAGTGAAATTATAGGTTTATTTCCCTTAGCAGTATAGACAAAAAAAATTCTACAGAGTATGGTGAATTAACAACATGAACCCAGGGTTATGTTTTTCAAAAGATGAAACACTGCCACCTAGGACTCACACTAGAAATCTAGGTTGGTATACCATACCAATAACGCCGATAATTTTCTTTCTGCTCCCCAAACATTATCATGTTTCCTTTATTGGAAAATTACCTCTTCGTGTGAATATTTTTTAAAGTCTTACTCTTGGCCCTCTTTGCCGGCCGCTGTCCCCATGTCTCTGCTCTGTTTTGCTGAAATATTCTACTTCAGCCATCCTTGTGCGCCCTGTCCTCAGTTACCTCTGCCACGTTCTCTGTAGCTTACGCTGCTGAGGCCTTTGCTCCCCACTGGTTACAGAGACAGCTTTGTCAAGCTTGTGAGGGACATTTGCGAACCTCAGGGACCTGAGCTGATCTAACATCTCTATAGGATCGATAAGACATTTAAGTCTCTGAAAATTTTTCCACTTGCTTCCAGAGTATCAAGCTACTGTGTGCAGCTGGCCTTACATGGGTTGCGGCACCCAAACTCGGGTCATCAGGCTTGCACAGCAAGGTGTTTTGCTCACAGAGGCATCTCCCCAGCCCCCAGTTCTGGGGGGCACATATCTCTGTTCCATACATCTCTCAAATCCAGGCATCTTTATTTAGATTTGTAACAGAGGCCTTGCCATGTCCAAAATAGAACCAGAAACTCCCATTTAAAATTTGCTTTAGTAGAAGTATCTGCTCTCATGGTTAGTAACTCCATCTTTCCAGCTGCCTGAGCCTTAGGCACCCAATTCAAAACAAAGCAAAATGGAAAAACAATAAAGACTGCATTTTCCTTTTACATTGTGTTTTCGGATTGGGAGTGAATAGCAGTGGTTAAAGTGGAAAACTGGCCTGTTTTCCAGCATTTTAGGAGTCCCTCTCTGAATTAAAGGTTTTATATGAGTCCCCAACCACCAAAGCAAGTCACTCACTGTCTGTGATGGCTAATCTTGGTTGTCAACTGTGACATACAAGAGGAAAGGGAACCTCAACTGAAGTGTTGCCTCCATTAGACGGCCCTGGAGGCATGACTTTGGGAGCATTTTTGTGATTGCTAATTGAGGGAGGAGGCTTCAGTCTACTGTGGTTGGTATCATCCCTAGGCAGGTGGGCTGCCTGAGTGGGTGTGTGAGCAAGCAGCGTTCCTCCATGATCTCTGCTCCAGGTTTCTGCTTGAATTCCTGCCCTCCCCTCCCTCAGTGAACTGTAACCAGTAAGGTGAAATAACCACCCCCACCCAGTTGCTTTTATCACAGCAGCAGAAAACCAAACCAGAGCGCCATCTACTTCTCTCTTGTAAGCCCTCCTTTCTCGCTTGGCTGAGATGCATCTCTTTGTTATCATCAGGACAGTGTTATGTGTGGAAGAATGGATCTGGCCCTTGCCACTTTGGAGACACTTTGGCAGACAGCTGCGCCATCAGTGATGTCCAGACTCTTTTTCCACATCAATTTAGATAAAGGAGTTTTGTGAGGAGCCTTCAGAAAGTAATTTCTGGGGTTTACCTTAAAATGTTTTTCTGTCGATAACTGAAAAGGAATGTAAGTTCGAGGGAGAAGCGGGCTCAGTCGGCTCACAAGTTGTTAATATAAGGCTTTGATCTGTTTTTCTGAATGTGATTTAAGCCCGTGAGATTGTAGTCCTGTAGAAAAATATTAATGTGTATACATACATGGAGGTCAAAGGACAACCCCATGGAGTCGGGTCCTTCCTTCCACCTTTAAGTGAGTCTCTCAGATGGGAGCCAGGCTCCAGGCCTGTACAACAGGCTGCTCTCTGAGCTGACCTGCTGAGCCAACTCTGTCCAGAGATGGTGATGGTCAATTTCTAGGACTGCAAATGTAAACATCTGTGTCCTGAAGTGGCGAAAGCTCATCAACGGTGTGCTCCGAAAGTCTAAACTCGAGTCTGACGTGATGCAAACAACCGGGCAAAACCCAAAGCAAAACTGAAAGGCAGCTTCAAATCCATCTCTTTATTCCAGAAGGAACACTGAAACACAGACACTCCACTTGGGCTGGAGTGTCAAAGTGCAGAACAGCAAGAGGGCAGAGTCTACCCCTTCACTCTTCAAGTTAAATGCTGCATGCAGTGGCTGGTGACAGGAGCGGTAAACCCGGCATTCCTGCAGCATTTTTACACACCAAATTAACCATCACTGTGTCTATAGAAATAGGTAGGATGCTATCTGTGCATGTTACATTTGCAGTAAGAAAGGGCAAAAGCAATGCCCAAATTGCACCTAGACATTGAAAAAAAAAATGCAGTGTTTGAATAATTTTCATTGCACGTGGAATCAGAAGACCAGATATGCGTTGTTGTCCATTCAGACCTGAGCCTGTTATAGATTCCTCTACGACTTGTCAAGGACAAAAATAATAAACATATGCAGTGTGTGAAGTGATTCTGAGAAATACCTTTCTGTTAAAATGAAGACGGGTTTTAGCTTCTTATAGAAGACTGTCCCCTTCCAGCAGTAGAGTTCACAGAACGATGTCCCTCTATGCCTTTCTAGGTTCTGCAAGACAGAGCTGCATCATTATCTCTTCTCATAAGCACCTGCATGCTTTCTCTACCTCACTTTATCCAATAACTCATAAGCAACCATTAGCTGTACAATCAGGTGACTTTTTTTCCCTAGATGAATTGAAATGATTTGTTTCTTCTTCCTCCACATAAGTGACAGCTATGGGTCATCATTTCAGTGTAGACAAGCCAGATTATATTTGTATTTTGAAGCATGAAATTAAGTAGTTCATCTTGAGTTGATTTGCAGTATGAGTTTCTTATGGAGTCTGTGTTGTCATGAATAACGCAAAGGTAGATGGGAACGAGGAGAGAGAACTATTCTTGAGTTGTATGTGAATGTAGGTTAGTCTGGCTGTATTCTCTCATGCCTGGTAAGACTGTTTTTACAGATTGCAAAAAGAAGAAGGAAAGTACTAAGCCCTGTTCCTCTAGGTAACTTGACTTGGTTTAATGAAAACAGAAATGCTTTCAAATGCAAAAGTACAGATAGGAAGTTTTAATTTGTTGTCAAGACACAGCTAGATATGGGAAGAGAAAGGAGAAAACAGGGAACTGTCCGGGGTCCAGTAAGGGACACTAATGGGGGTAGAGGTGGGACACTAATTCTTCTCTCATAACGAGCTAACCTAAATGAGAAAGAATCCTAAGGTCACATAGAATAACTGTTGAATGAATGGATGAATAACAGGACAAATTAGGCGGTGTAGTGTTGTCTGCATTATTTAGACTGGATAAACCTTAAGAGTATCTCACATAACCCCTTGTCTACCAGAGGCCACGCTGGCACCCAGAACCCCAGATAAGCACCTCCCCACACCCACAGACCACCAACACTCCCTTAGTGCCTGCCCAGCCTACCCCCAACAGCCCCTGCTCTCCTCATCACCGTATCCAGGCCCACAACTCTGGTGGATTTTCTCAGTGCCTGCCCAGCCCACCCCCCACTGGCCCTTCCCTCATTGTCACAGTATCCCATCCACCATCTCCAGCAGAGGAGGCCACAGCAGTCACCAGAACCACAGGTAGCCTGCCAGTCCAATCACTGTCCACTCATTGCCCACCTAGCCTTCCTCCAATTGCCCCACCCCTCCAATCGCCCAACTCCTGGTAGTATGGCAAGCCCTAAATACCCCAACACAGTTGAAGTACAAGTAAAACTACTTAAAAAGCAACTTTATGAAGATAAGAGAAATCCTTAAAGAGGAAATGAATAAATCCCTTAAAGAAATTAAGAAAAATACAAACAAAAAATAGGAGGAAATGATTAAATTCCTTAAAGAAAGGCAAGACCCCAAGAAACAAACAAATGAACAATTAAAGGAAACCAAACTGTTGAATACCTGAAAATGAAGCAAAAAAAAAAAAAAACCCACAACAACAACAACAGCAAAACAAACAAGAGAACCCCCACAAACTGAGGGAATCATGGAAGTGGAAAACCTAGGAAAGCAAACAGGAACTACAGACACAAACAAGCATCACCAACAGAGTACGAGAGATAGAAGAGAGAATCTGAGGTGTTGAAGATATGATAGAAGAAATAGATTCATCAGTCAAATAAAATGTCAAATCTAAAAATTTCCTGACATAAAATGCTTAAGAAATCTGAGACATTATGAAAAGACCAAACCTAAGCATAATAGGAGTAGAAGACAGAGAAGAATCTCACCTCAAAGGCCCAGAAAATGTTTTTTAACAAAAATCATAAAAGAAAATTTCCCTAACCTAAAGAAGGACATGCCTCAGACCCAGAGAGATGGCTCAGCAGTAAGATACTGGCTGCTCTTCCAGAGGTCCTGAGTTCAATTCCCAGCAACCACACGGTGGCTCACAACCATCTATCATGAGATCTGGTGTCCTCCTCTGGAATAAAAGTGTATATGCAGATAGAGCACTCATACATAAAATAAATAAATAAATCTTAAAAAAAAAAGATATTCCTATAAAGGTAAAAGAAGCTCACAGAATACCAAATAGATTGGACCAGAAAAGAAAGTCCCCTTGCCACATAACAATCAAAACACTAAACATACAGAACAAAGAAAGAATATCAACATCTGCAAGGGAAAAAGAGTAAATAACATATGAAGACAGACCTATTAGAATTACACCTGACTTCTCAATGAAGACTCTAAAAGGCAGAAGGGTCTGGAAGGGTGTCCTGCAGACTCTAAGAGACGACAGATGCCAGCCCAGACTACTATAACTCAGCAAAACTGTCAATCACCATAGATGGAGAAGACAATTCCATGATAAAGTAAAATTTAACAATCTCTATCCACAATCCAGCCCTAGTACCAGAAGGTACTAAAATGAAAATTCCAACCCAAAGAGGTTAACTACACCCATGAAAACACAGGGTGTAAATAACCTCACACCAGCAAAACCAAAAGAAGGGAAACACACACACACACACACACACACACACACACACACACACACACATACACACACACATATTATCACCATCACCAACAACAAAATAACAGGAATTAACCATTATTGGGCATTGATATCTCTCAATATCAATGGACACAATTCCCCATTAAAAAGACACAGACTAACAGAATGGATGTGAAAACAGGATCCATCCTTCTACATACAAGAAACACACTTCAAAGATAGACATCACCTTACAGTAAGTGGTCGGAAAAAGATTTTCCAAGCAAATGGACCTAAGTAACCAGCTGGTGTAGCCATTTTAATATCTAGCAAACTAGACTTCAAACGAAAATTAATCAAAAGAGACAGGGAAGGACACCTCATATTCATCAAAGGAAAAAATCCACCAAGATGATCTTTCAATTCTTAACATGTATGCTCCAAATGCAAGGGCTCCCACATTTGCAAAGGAAATATTACTAAAGCTGAAATGATACACCAACCCTCACACGTTGAGAGTGGGAGACTTCACTACCCTGCTTTCACCAATGGACAGGTCATTCAGACAAAAACTAAACAAAGAAATACTGGAGCTAACAGATGTTATGACTCAAATGAACCTAACAGATATCTACAGAACATTTCACCCAAACATGAAAGAATACACCTCTCTCTCAGCACCTCATGGAATATTCTCCAAAACTGACTACATACTTGGTCACAAAGCAAGTCTCAACAGATACAATAAAATTAAAATGAACCCCTGCATCCTATCAGACCACCATGGATTAAAGCTGTATTTCAACAACAACAGAAAGCCTACAAACTCGTGAAAACTGAACAACTTTCTACTGAATTACCACTGGGTCAAGGCAGAAATAAAGGAAGAAATTAAAGACTTTCTAGAATTCAGTGAAAATCAATACACAACATACTCAAACTTATGGGACACAATGAAAGCAATGCTAAGAGGAAAAAGTTCATAGCACTAAATTTCTTCGTAAAGAAATTGGAGAGATCTCATACTAGCAACTTAACAGCACACTTGAGAGCTCTAGAACAAAAAGAAGCAAGCTCACCCAATAGGAGTAGGTGGGAGGAAATAATCAAACTGAGGGCCTGAAATCAATAAACTAAAAACAAAGAAAACAATACAAAGAATCAATTCATAAAAGAATTGGTTCTTTGACAAAATCAACAAGATAGATAAACCATTATCCAAACTAACTAAATGATGAAGAGAGAACATTCAAATTAACACAGTCAGAAGCAAAAATGGGGATATAACAACTGACACTGAGGAAATCCAGGGATTTATTAGGTCATACTTTAAAAACTTGTACTCCATAAAATTGGAAAATCTAAAAGAAATGAATCATTTTCTAAATAGATACCACTGTAGGTGAATTGCTAAGTGGTCTTATTAACGAAAATCATGGAGCCAGAAGTTGGGGTTAAAGCTGAAAGATCAGAGGAATATAGGACAAGCCACAAGCCAACCTCACCTCACCAGCCTTCAGTCTCCAAAGAGACCTACTTCCTGTATACTCATGCCTATATTCCTTTCTGTTCTGCTAACTTGTTTCCTCTCTCCACCCAGCTATATCACTTTCTCTTCCAGACCAACTCTGTCACTTCCTGTCTGTCTGTACAGACCTCCAGACCTTTATTGGAATTTAAGGCGTGTGTCACCATGCCTGGCTCTGTTCCCAGTGTGGCCTTGAACTCACAGAGATCCAGACAGATGCCTGCCTCCTGAGTGATAGGATTAAAGGCTTATGCTACCACAGCCTGACTTCTATGTTTACTATAGTGGCTGGCTTTTTCCTCTGATCCTCAGATAAACTTTATTGGGACACATATAAAATATCACCACATACTACCTACCAAAGTTAAATCAAGATCAGATAAACAATTTAAATAGACCTATAATCCCAACAACTGATGAGAGTAGATGCAGAGACCCACTGTCAAACACTAGGCAGAGGCAGGGGAAGAAGGATTGTAGGAACCAGAGGGGTCAAGTACATCACAAGAACACTGGATCACAGAATCAACTAAGAAGAGCTGATAGGGGATCACAGAGACTTAATCAACAGTCATGGAGCCTGCATGGGACTGTGGTGGCCCTCTGTATATATGTTATGGTTGTGTAGTTTGGTGTTCCAATAGGACCCTTAATAGTGGGAGTAGGGATAGTTCTGACTCTTTTGTTGGCTCTTGGGACCTGTAGCCAGAAGTTTTCCTGTGTCTTGCTCAGTCCACAGCCACTCAGACCCAAGTAAACACACAGAGGCTTATATTAATTAAAACGGCTTGGTCATTAGCTCAGGCTTACTACTGACTAGCTCCTGCACTTAAACTCAGCCAATTTCCGTTAATCTATATGTCACCATGTTTTCCGTAGCTTTACCTGTGTGCCATTACATGCTGCTCCCTGGACAGTAGGCTGGTATCTCCTGACTCAGCCTTCCTCTTCTCAGAATTCTCCTTGTCTGTTTATCCTGCCTATACTTCCTGCCTGGCTATTGGCCAATCAGCATATTATTTATCAACACACATTCACAGCATACAGTATAACATTCCCATCATTTCCCTTTTTTTTCTAGTCAAAAGGAAGGTTTTAATTTCAATATAGTAAAATTACATATAATAGAATAGTTATCAAGCAAGAATTACAGTTACAATATCTAGTCTATTTGTATTTTGTAAAATTAAAGAAAATATTCTATCTATCCTATATTTGTGAGTCTAAAGTTTCATATCTAATTTATCTTTTATCATAACCAAGGAAAATTATAACTATCTAGTCTTTAACTACATCAAAGAACCCAGAAGGATATAATATTACCTAAGTAAACAGAAAGAACATTGCAAGCAACTTCCAAGAATCTAGAATGACAGAGACAGCTGGCTGCTTGGACAGTCACCCAAATTTCCTCTGCAACATTGGGGCATCCATCTTCAGCCCATAGGCCTAGAGTCTCTCAGTCACTTTTCTCTGTGTTCTGTAGAATGTCTGGTAGTTTCTTCTGTGAAGCAGGAACCTGAAGGACCATTTTGCCTTGCAAAGTTCAGTGGTCACCTTCCTATGTGTCTTGCATGCCTAGTTTATACAACATATAATCAAGCAGTCAACGCAAGGGCAGTTTTTTGCCCAGTGACTAACTTTTGCCACAAATAAAGCAAACTCCAAAATGAGTTTCTTCAATGCTCATTATCTTCTCTGAAGTATATTGGTGCTGCCGGGAGCTGACATGTCTCAATGTCTAGAAAGTCAAAGTTCTTAAAACATTTTAAATGCCATATTCTGTAGGTCTTTGAAGTGTTTGGAGATTACCTACCTAATTGAATTATATCTATACCTAGAAAACTTAACATGACTATAAGTTTGACTATCATAGAAGACTAATTATTAATCTGTATTTCTTAATTATCCATTACAATTTAAATGAGTTAGCTGGTAATCTTATGGGGACACAAAGAAAATTTCAGGATTATGATCAAGTACTGACTGGAGCAGTCTATGAGGCTGTATTCTTTGAGCCAGTTGCCTTGAAACCATTCTGGATGTTGGATCATCTGGGCCATGGTGTCATCAGAGACCTTTTGGGGGGTCTTAGCTGGTCAAACCTGATCCATCTTAACCTAGAACAAATCCATAGCCTCTTGCTTCCTGTTGAAACAAAAGCAGAGCCTCCTTTCCAAAGCAGCATATCCTTAGATCCAAATTTTGAAGTCAAGATACCTTTAAAATATACATATGTAAAATTTACATATTGAGCAGACTTTACAATCAAATGTCTTTCTGCAGTTAAAAATACCAAAGACAACACAATCCAGATTCTCTGTGTAATATCCATCTTTACGTAGCTTATTTTTTATATTACTTTTATTTTTTCTTTAAAGACTTTGTATTTTAAAACTTTCTATTTCTTTAATATAACTGTCTATATTCCTTTTTCTCTCTCTTTCAAGCCTATGTATATATTTGCACATAGTGTAAAGCATTTAGAGGTTTATTTCATCTGAATCTGTTTTGTTGTGAATCTATTGCTTTAAACTGCAGTATTACTAGAATTGAAATAGCAGCTTTGCCTGCTGGCTTTGTCCACCTCAGCTTTCAGACATGGCGGTAGTATATTTACTTCTAGCTCTGGCTCTGGGAGCCATGTGTACCACCAACTCTCAGAAGCAGTGGGTGTTAGGATTCTGCTGTGCTCCAGCTGCATGACTATACATGCTCAGTTCAGGAGCTAGGCAAGGGGTCTTGGGTCTTATGTCATTGGTGTGCGCTGGTGATTATGTATGCATGGTGTGGTCATGCAATCTGCGCATGTGTGGCATAGCTCCTAAGCCCACCTGCTCCTTAAAGAGTTAAACACAGACCCCACCTCCTCTCTCTGCTCTGTTCTCTCTTCCCCCCACCATCTTTCTCCCTCTCTCTACTCTCTGCACATGCATCTCCCCCAGGCCTGCTTCTTCTGCCCCTCCTGCCCCCTAATACAGCTCTGATACTGATACTGGGTTTTGTCGTGACCATGACGTTTCTGCACAGTAACCAGTGCCAGTAACCAGCGCTGCTTATCATTCTTACAGTGGGTCTATGCCTCCATTAAAGCAACATGTAGCCCAGAAACTTTTTTTTTTTTTGTACTAGCAAAAACTAAATCTGCCACACAGTGCTCTCTTTGGCTTGGAGACATCACTGTGTACCATGGCGGGAATCTGCAGTCATGCTGCAGGTCAAGGCCACATGCCACAAACCTGCCATAGAGTAGTGCAAGCCCGCAGGCTGTGGCTGGCCTGAGAGAGACAACTAGGAAGCTGTTTTTAGCTCCATTTTAGAATCTTTTTTTTTTTTTTTAAGGATTTCTCAGGTTTTAGGTGGAAACTCTTACCCCATATTTTAGCACCATTTGTAGACAGAAGTTTTCCTGTGTCCTGCTCAGTCCACAGCCACTCAGACCCAAGTAAACACACAGAGATGGCTTACTACTGACTAGCTCTTGCACTTAAACTCAGTCGATTTCTGTTAATCTATATGTCATCATGTTTCCTGTAGCTTTACCTGTGTGCCATTACATGCTGCTCCCTGGACAGCAGGCTGGCGTCTCAGTCTTCCTCTTTCCAGAATTCTCCTTGTCTGCTTATCCTGCCTATACTTCCTGCCTGGCTACTGGCCAATCAGCATATTATTTATCAACACACATTCACAGCATACAGAATGACATTCCCATCAGGGACCCTTTTCATCCTTCTGTGTTACCTCATCCAACCTTGATATGAGGGTATGTGCCCAGTCTTATTGTAAGTTGTTATGTTGCATGTGTTTAATATCGCTGGGAGAACTGCTTTTTTTTTTTTTAAGGGAAACAGAGGAGTTGGGAAGTGTGTTGGGGGGCAGGTAGAGTCTGGGAGGAGTGGGTGGAGGGAAAACTGCAGTCATGATAAAATGTATGAGAGAAGAAGAATTAAAAAAAGGAATATATCACATGGTGTTTATGATCCCCATAGTTATTTTTATTAGTTCATTTTATTATTCACATGAAGCATAATTAACCAAAACATCAATGAAACAGGCATATGTGTTGCTTTAATTATAGACATTTCTTGGTTAATCAAAAGAGAAAAAAAAACTCATGACTAACTGAAAAAAATAGGTTTTTACAAACCTTTAGCATTTATTATTTTCTTTTAAATATTTTTTTAAAGATTTATTTATTTATTTAGTATACAGCATGGATGACTGCAGGCCAGAAGAGGGCACCAGCTCTCATTACAGATGGTTGTGAGCCATCATGTGGTTGCTGGGAATTGAACTCAGGACCTCTGGTAGAGCAATCAATGCTCTTAAGCCTCTTAAACCTCTGAGCCATCTATCCAGCCCCTCTTTTAAATATTTTTAAAGATTCATTTCATTATTGTGTGTGTGTGTGTGTGTGTGTGTGTATGTGTGTGTGTGTGTATGCATGCACACTCATGGAGGCCAGAAGAGGATGTCCCCTCTCCTTTAACTGGGGGCCAGCGACTGAGCTCTGGTCCTCTGCAAGAGCAGCAAGTACTCTCATAGTGGGATCATCTCTCCAGCCCTAGAAACTATTGTTTTAAAACACAGATGATGCTGTTTTATTGAATTTAGTGGTTTGACATCTAAACAGAATTTTTGTTTTTTGGAAATTGTGGGAGATTTTAATCATCGAGACTGGGAAAATGAAGACAATTCTAGAGAGCCTATTTTCAATGTAGGGCTTTTAAGGAAAAACAAGGGTAAGTGGTTGGCTAACACTTTGGAAAAGAATGGCTACTGGAAAATTTAGAATGCACCATGTGTGTAGTCTGGTGTCTTCCCTTTCATTCCCTTTTCTTCCTGTGACCTTCATGATCCTCCCTTGATTCTAAGCAGTGTCAATGAAAATTTTGGACAATAATGACATGAGCGTTCCTAGATCAAGGTCAAGTGACTTCAGATACCATGATTTCTCAGAAAGTCCAAAGAGGCTATCTACAAAATAAAAATATCAGTGTATGCAAATTATGATGTATGCAGAGAAAATATTTTCTAAATGCTTTTTCCCATTCAAATAAGTGTGTGATAATGCAATGAGACACAAACAAAGGCTATAAAGTCCTGTTTCTGTGCCTCAAGCATTATCAAAGGGAAGTATTGCTCCTGAAGATGTAAACCTTGAGTTTTGGAAGGGAGAATGTTCTTTATCTTTTTATGTATAATATACATCTAATACAATGATCATATGCACACCATATTTGGTGTATTGAAATTTCATGGCAAGAGATTAGGAAAAAATATATCTGAAGAGACTCTTGGGAGGCACAATAACAGTAATGATGATGATGATGAAAGACCCAGAAACACTACTGTGCTTTGTGCTTTTACTTTATTAAAGATTTTTATCCTCTCCCAGGCCCTGGCTAATGGAACAAATTGTAGCAAACTAATAGCTATATGGGAACCAGTTTTTTAAGTGGTTGAGCCAATGCAGGGCTCTCAGGTAAAAAGCTTGTTTACAGCATGTGCTGAGATCTTAGGCTAAAGTGAGGTCACGCTTGTTTGAATTGAAGTCCAGTCATTTCTGCAGGACTATCTAAACCCAAGGCAGAAGGAAGAAATCTGTGGCCGAGATGGAAAACTGCAGTGAGAGCTTGGTGTACCTGGACTCCCAGACTGAAAGGTCAGGTTCGAGGAGCCAGCTTTGGGCACAGTCTGACCATAGCAAGTGGACACACTTTAGCCTCACCCATGCCTACCTCTAGACAAAGGAGGACAATTTACTTTCCTTTCCTCTTAGTACTTCATTTTGTGGGAATGATAAAATAAAATTGCCAGTCAGTATATTTGTTGTCTTACTAGATTCTGTCTGCAAACCAAAAAAGTTCCTAAGAAAAATAATTATTTCTGAGAGAACTTTGTAGCACTATAAAAGGCTGTCTAATAAAGTCCGGAGATAACATGAGAAAGAATATTCAGAGTATATGTTTAATATTAAATATTGAGCACACATTTTAGTTAAGAATAACAGAGAGCAGGTTCAAAAGCTATAACTTCAGCGTGTAATTATTCTTGTTTTTCTCCAATTTCTACTCGGTAGTTTAATTATTGGTAACATTTAGCAAACATTCAAGACTATACGTTGGGTATTCTAACTGCAATTTAATAGAGAGTTTCTCGATACTTATTAGAATGCTATTATCTAAGAGCTATTCTTAGCTGCGGCTCATAGTGAATAATTTTTCCAGTGCTCACACAGCTAGCAAATTGCAGAGTTGAGAGACCTACATTAGCTTTTATCTCCATCCAGATCCCATGGCTCAAATATGAACCCCAGGAGCAACTACCCCGAAGAGCTTCCCATTATGCAACAGTATATGCCAGGAATAGCCACAGGGACTCTGCAAACTAGTGATTAAAAGGGAGGGGTAGCGATGTCTCCGAGGAATCTCCCTATAACACTGTGAGAATGTAACTCTGAATAATATCAGAATAAAGAGAGATTTGTGTGGAGCCTGATGAAAACTCCAACTGCTGCCTTTTGTGTTGTTTGAATTTCTGAGACGTGGAATTTTCCAACCTATGAAAAAATGCTGCACAATTTGTTGAGCTGAGGATACGATTAAAGTGGATTTATTTTATACACAAAAGCTTTCCTGGTTATTTATACCAAATCACCAGGATTTTCACAAATCCCAAGTGATCACTATTTACATTGGAACGTGCACTCTCCCAGCATTCTGATAGGAGCCCTCACGCTGACGTTATCCAGAAAGGGAAACAGTTCATCTCCATTCTGTTCAAATTGTTTCTTAGTGGTCTTTCATTATAACTCTGGCTAATAAACCAACAAGCTTGGAAGGTAGGCCAGATAAATCTCCTTAAATAAAAATGTCCATCCTTGCCACTGCAGTACAGATGAGTAGTTGTCAGAGTAAAAACATCGATATTTTTTGTGCCTGTCTTTTCTGTAACAAAATGAAACCACATGTATGAAATATAACAAAATGCTGGACAGTTAGCTATTATAGATGTCTCTACAACCTTTCCTTTTGTGTATATGTTTGTGGTACATGAACATGTTCATGTGTGTGTTTGAATGTATATGTAGGTGTATATACATGTGTGTGAGCATGTATGTGGAAGCAGGAGGTAGACAACCAGTGTCTTCTTTAGCAATTCTCTATCTTTTTTTTAAGTCCTCTCTCTCTCTCTCTCTCTCTCTCTCTCTCTCTCTCTCTCTCTCACTGAACTTGTTTGCAAGACTGGCTGGCCTCCTCCATGTGTCTTCCAAGCACTGGGTTTACAGGTATGTGCCACCACACCCAGATTTTTATACATGGGTGCTGTGTATCTGAACTCAGGTCCTTACACTTGCATGGTGGATACTTTATCAATGAGCAGTTTCCCCAGACCCTCCAACAGTATCAATTTCATTAAAAATATGCTTCTACAAAATGCTAAGTACACCAAATTTGGCAGGAGCAGAAACTACTATCTAAACCACATGTTTATTCATATGTCAAAGGAGCTTATTAAATTATCTGTTCTGAGCAAATCACTTGACAAAAACCATGAAATTCAACTTACAATCTCTTTGTAAACAAATAGCTAAGAAATGATTAGAGAAAAACTCCAAGTAAATACGTGAAAGCTATAAAAGTCACAACTTCCGGAATTCAGACAAAGAGGACCAGCTGTTGTTTTGTTGGCACACTAGTTGACAAAGACTTTATTGAGCTAGAATTTTGACAAAGAAAAAGAAATATAAAGTTGTAAATAGTTGAGTCATTTTAAAATTTAAATTATTGTAGGTTAGGCTTACAATGGTTGGACCTTCTAGTATGTAAGAAATCATGCAGCTTTTTTTTTTTTAAATTTTTCATTGTTCACTATTATCCTGTGATAGTGTATGATGGCTATGGCCACATGTGCCACGGTGCACACGTGGAGTCAGAGGACAAGGCTAGGTGGTCACTTCTCTCCTTCCACTTCTGGAGGGTTCTGGGCACGGAACTGAAGGCTGCCGGGCTTTGTAAAGGCAGAAGCCCTTACCCAACGAGCCTTCTCCCTGATCCAGTTGCATAACTTTTCCATTTATTTTACTCTTCTATTTGCGTTGTACATTGAAAGCAAGACTCCAGAGAGAAATAATCAGAAAGATACAAGTCATTTTCTTTCCAAGTTCACCCTGTCATAGATGAAAGAGGAAGAAACCAAGTTTCAAGTCACAGCGTGCAGCGTGAATAAAGCCCTGAGGAATGCACTCGGGAAGGAGTCTTTCTATCGTCACTGTCCTGCAGAGCCAGACAGGTCAGAACTGCAGATTTGCATGAAATCACTTCTCAGAAGCTGGAAAGTAAACAATGAGAAACCCAAACAAAAACTAAGTGAGGACACTTACTGGTTTTCAATTTTAAGAATTTGTTTTTAATGATGCACCCACGTGTGTCTGTGCAATGCGCTCCAGGGACAGAAGTGGGCATTGTATCCCTTGGTGCTGGAGTAGTTACGTCGTCTGGTGTGGGCACTGGGAACTCAGTTAAGGTCCTCCCGGGGGAGCAGTATTTGTTCATAACTGCTGAGCCCATCTCTAGCCCATAAAGGTGGGTTTTGAGGTTTCTTTGTTTGTTTTCCCTGGACAGACGACTGTGTTTAAACAGGCTAGGTTCAGTGAAGGCTCTTTTTTTGAAAACTGAAGTGAGAGCAGTAACATGTTATAGAGAGTGAAGAGAAAGTCTCCCACTCCAGCAACAACCAGCTGCAGACAGGGACGTCTGCAAAACTGGCACATTCTCAAGCCTTCGGATGGTCTGTGAAGTGGCTGAGATCTGCATTAGAAAGGTAAGCAGAGCAGCGAGGCTCCTCACCCTCTCTGGAGCTGGAGCAACCTCAGATCCGGAGGGTTCCCGGGAGCCACAGTTTTGAGGATATTTAAAAGTCAAAGAAATAAAAACAGAAACACAAGTGAAATTATGGGATATGGAAACGACCCCTTCTCCATTCTTCTCCCTTTTCCTCCCTCTATCTTTGTCTCTGATTTTGTGAGACAGGATGCTCCTCCACTCACACGTCCTGCTGAATGTGAGTCCACCAACTCATGACTCCCCCCTTCCCCATGCCATCCCATGCCGGCAGGAAGTAGCCAAACTTGAACTGGCACCCCTATACTCAAAGAGTGTGGAATGTTTGGATGGGAACTCCACCTCAGCCCCTGGTACCCTGGCATCTTGTACCCAAAGAGTCTGGAATATTCTGGTGGAGGATCCACCTCAACTCCCTAAACTCGCCCCTTCAAAGCCCACCAAATACAGCTCTTCCCCAAGAGAGGCTCAAGACCACTCCCACAGGGTATATAAACTGCATTCCAGAAAACAGACCATGGTTTTTGGGTCTGTCTTCCCCATTAAAGTAGGGCTTTTCTTATTCAGTCTGATTTGGTCTGATTTGGATTGCTGTGTCGGCAGAGGGGCTTATCTCGTATTACATAGTACAGGCTTCCTTGGAACTATGTAGCTCAGGATAAACTCAAACTTGGAAATCTCTTTCCTCAGTCTCTTCAGTGCTGGGAGTATGAACCCCCATGCACCGCTAACGAGAGCAATGCTAAGAGGAAAGCTCATGTCCATAACAATCTGTATCAAAAGGAGGAAAGAGCTTAGTCAACGTCCCAATTTTAAACATTAAGGAACCAGAAGAAGAAACTAAGTCTGGAGTTAGTGGAATGACAGGAATATTAGTGATTAGACACCAAGTGGAGACTAGAAAGGCATTGGAGAAGATCCACCTAAGGAAAAATTGAAATTTTGAGAGAAAAAAAATAACAAAATTTGAGCTTGAATTAGAAAGAAAATAAGAACTCATACAGATAAAGAGGATACACAATTTATGTTAAGGAAATAAAGGCCATTACAGAGTAGTCTCAGCAATTACACACCAATAAATTGGACAGGCATCTTGGGAAAAAAATTGGCCGATTCTTGGATACATGAAGGAATAGCAAAGCCAAACAGAACAATGAGGCAGGAGTTGGAGCCAGAGAGTAAGGCTTGAACTTTGCTGTTTTGTGGTGTGACATCTCCGGGATCCCAGCTCTAAAGAGACTGAGTCCATCAGGTCGTGGGTTTGAGGTCAGCAAGGGTTACTGAGTGCCTTTGAGTTTAGCCTAGGTATCTTATCTCTAATAAAATAAAACAAGACAAAATAACATTCTCCCATAACAAAGCCCCCAAACTGCTTTACATTCCACTGAATTATATCAGACATTGAAGAACATACAGCAATTATTTTTAGACTTTCAAATATTAAAGAGGAAGTAGTATTTCTACTGTTTTCCAAAGCCTGTAGCTAGCTAGAGTTTTCCTGCCTGCCCACAGTCAGGACAAATCTCTGTCACTCGCCAGTCCCACAGCTGCTCAGACCCAACCAAGTAAACATAGAGACTTATATTGCTTACAAACTGTATGGCCTAATGGCTCAGACTTCTAGCTATCTAGTTCTTACATCTTAAATTAATCCATTTCCATAAATCTATACCTTGCCACGTGGCTTGTGGCTTACCGGCATCTTCACATGCTGCTTGTCATGGTGGCGGCTGGCAGTGTCTCCTGCCCCAGCCTTCCACTTCCCAGAATTCTCCTCTCTGTTAGTCCCGCTTATACTTCCTGCCTGGCCACTGGCCAATCAGTGTTTTATTTATTGACCAATCAGAGCAATTTGACATACAGACCATCCCACAGCAAAAGCCAGTGTAAATTTGATATCAAAGGCAAACAAGAATACTTCAAGAGAAGAAAAATTATAGGCCAGTTGTTTTTTTTATAAAAACAGATGCAAAATTCCCCAACAAGAAATACTAAAATAATTAAATAAAGTAGTATGCTTATTCATCCCTGAGATACGAGGATGGTTGGTTCAGTGCATGCAAATTAAGCAACATGATTTAACCTTCAACACAACAAAAGACAAATACCCCACAGGGTCATTTCATTGTATACAGAAATAAAACAAAACAAAACAAAACAAAAAACCCCAAACCTTTGGCAAAATTCAGCATCTTTTTACAGTGAAGACTCTTGTAAAAATTGTATATAAACAGAATGTATCTCAACAAACGAGAGGCCAAATATAAGAAATCCAAGGCTAAATTATACTCAATGCTGAAAAACTGAAGGTCTCCTAAGATTTTAGCAAGGTACAGATGTCAATTTTTGCCATTTTTATTCGACACAGTATAGATACATGCATGCTACTGATGAAGGTGCATTGGGAAAAGCCCCACTGAGCGATTTTGTCATTGAGTGGCCATGACTGAATGTGCCTACACAAAGATGGTAACAAGGTCACTGGGAAGTCTAACTGATGGGGCCAACATCCTATGTGCAATCTGCTACTGACCGAAGTGCTCCTCCACAGGAACTGTAGGACTTCCACTGGTCATACCATAAGTCCCTGTGGTAGCACCCAGACAGGGAAACAAATGAAGGACATCCACAGAGGACGTGAAAAAGGGAAGTTGATCCTGTTGGCTGATAGTATCATCTTAGGTGCAGATTATACTATCAGCCAACAGGATAGCTCACTAGGTATCTCACTGTAAATCTGATAGAAATAATACACAAATGAAACCAAGCCCTAGGTAGCTCACTGTAAATCTGATAGAAATAATACACAAATGAAACCAAGTTTCAGGACACAAAATAAACACACACAAGTTGGTAGGACTGCTAAACAATGAGAATGAACTTCCTAAAGACAGAAATTCAGTTTGCACTAACCACAGACTAAAACAAACTGTGTAGTAGTGAAGTTAACCTGGAGTATAGAAGCTTGTTTCTTGAAGAGAAACCGAAGGGAAGAAGCTGAAGGGAAACGGCAAGAGATCCCATGTTTGTGAGGTGAAGGAAGGAAGAGTAAAATGTCCATACTGTCCAAAGTGAGCCACAGATTTAATGTCACCTCAGTTAAAATTGCAATATGAATTTTCATAGAAATGAGAAAACCCTACATAGGAAATCACAAATAAAAACAATTTCTAAATGTCCAAGTCTGTCATGAACACAGGCAACAAACAAAAACAATGTTGGTTTCAAAGCTATAGTGACTGATTTCAAAATATACCAAAATGTCATTAAATAGTAATTAAAGTAATTAAGACATCTGAATACTGATAAAACAGACACACCAACAGATGGAAAACAGGAAAGTACAGGAATGAAGCACTGAATGTATACAGCGACAGTCAATGGAGTTTTGACAAAGTTGCCCAGAGTATATAGCAAAAGAGCAGTTTCTTCAAAACATTATCAGTGTCCACATGCAGAATAATGTATTTAGACTTTGTTTTGTAGTGAAAACAAAGGTCAATTAAATATTTGAACGTAAGGTCAAACACTGTGAACCTATCAGAAGAAAGCATAGTGGAATTATTACATGCTATTTGGTCTGGAGAAAATGTTATTTTCTTTTATTTTATTAAAATTTGAATCAAAATGTATAGTAAGTAAACAGAAAGTAAGCACAGAAAAATGTGACCACATCTAAGTGAAAACTTCTTCAAAGAACAAAATTGCTCAGAGACAGCCTGTAGTTGGAACAAAATATTGGCAAGGTATATGTCCACTAAAGGATTAATTACCACAGACTACAAAGACATTGGATAATTCATCTGCAGAGAATTAAGCAAAACATTGGCAAGGTATATGTCCACTAAACAGTTAATTACCACAGACTATAAGAACATCTGATAATTCATCTGCAGAGAAGGGGGAAGGGAGGCAAGATGAGGAAAAGAATCCTGAGACTCTGAATACACATTTGTCTTTAAAAAGATAACTGAATGACCAAGAGTGAACAACAGCTCTTTGGAAATAACTTTGTGAAAAGTAAATTTAAGCCATAAGACAATGTTGTGTAATATCTGTTATGCCCAGATCGTGGGAACCCCCAAAAGACCACCACAGAGACTGAATCCCTTATGTAAAAGCAAGCAGCCTTTATTTTCAAGCTCTGAGCTTGATCTCTCTGTTTGTCTGACACAGCGGTGAGAGGAGAGAGCCCAGAGCCCAGGCAGGGTGGGGTTTTGTGCCCCGGCCAGTGGGGTTCTCAATGGGGACCTAAAGGGAGGGCCAGCAAATGAGAGGGACAAGAGACACAAAGAATGAGAACAAGACAGGACTTCTGATCAAGCTCCAAAATTTTATTTTTCTCTCAAGGCATATATAGGTAGGCAAAGGGGATTGCAAGCAGGAAGGGACTTAATTATGGGGGTTGCAAGCAGGAAGGGACTTAATTATGGACTGTTCGGCCAGCAGGGAATGTTGCTCTGGGAGTTATCTATCTACTCTTGTCTAACTGCCTAATTGCTTAACTGCAGCTTGTTCACCTGATATCTGAGAAGAGGTTCTGGTATCTGTGAGAAGAGGTTCTGGTGCTATGGAGACCTAAGCAAGGCCTAGATCTAAGAAAAGAGGAGAGAAGCCCAAATATGGCAGCATGTGTGTCAAGGGTCGCTTAGGCTTATGGCTCCCATCAGTTTTGATCAAAGCAGAGGTTGGGGTGAGGCGATTTCCAGGGTTTAGGACCCTGATTGGCTGACATTTGTCTAGGGGTATAGGAAATGTTTGGAATGTCAGGTATTTCTTCTTAGATGCAGGCCCTCCTTGGGTGGGGTCAGCACATGGCTCTTCCTGGGTCCAGGTGTTGCCTGCCAGAAGCTGTGTCTGGGCCTCTAAGCCTGTCATGGCAGCTGTGTGATCAAGCTGTTTTGGGGTCCCCCATAATATCCACCAGTCAGTAAAGCCATTACTGAAAAGTGAAAGATACATGTCATTAAGGATGTGGAGGAAAGGTAAGGCATGCATATTGTGGGTAGGAATGCAAATCAGGAAAGTTATCATGAGTAACTGTACAGAGTCCATGAAACTAAATATTATTGGTAGGAGTGCAAGTCCTTGGCACAGACTTACCTGACATGAGCAAGGTTTTAGGATCAGCCTCTAGCACTACATATCAAACAATACCTTAAAAATTAGATTAATGGGCCAGTGATAAGGTTCAGTAGGTGAAGGTACTTGTTGCCGAGATTGGTGACTTGCAAAGGTGGCCCAGTCTCTAGTCTCTTTCATTCTCCACCTCCTCTTTCAGATCATCCTCCTACAGGCCACGAGGCTTTCAGGGGACCTGATAACTAATGATACATAGTAGTTGCTTCTGTATAATATAAACTTTTCTATGTACTTACTTCTTCAAAACTGATTCGCTAGAGGGGAGAAATACTAATTTTAAAGTCTTCTCTCAAGTCTATCAGTCAGTTTATTAACTAGAGATTCAACTTATTTAGAGATAATAAATTTGAATTTTATTGGGTGAATAAAATCGAATATTTTGATTTTGTTTTAAAAATAAATTTAAAAACATTTAAAATATTTTCATCATTTTGTAAGAGTGGCACTATAGCTAAGTCAGTGGAAGCAACTTAATTGTCTGTCAACAGAGGAATGGATAAGGGAAATGGGGCTTACATACACAATGGGACTGTTTCCAAACATTAATGAAATTATGTCATTTACAGAAAAATGGATGTAGCTAGAGATAACAACTGAATAAAGTCAGTCTTGAAAGAGACAAATTTCATGTTTTCTCTCATTTATGTGTCCTAGATTTTTTAGGGGCACCCATAAACTCATATATGTGCAGAGGACACAAAAGTAGAAGCAAAGGCCAGGAGGATTAGCACTTAAAGGTGTTTGAATCTGAGTTCAGTCCCAGGGCCCAGGGCTCCACCTGTGCAAGGAGAGATCCAACTCCTGAAAGTTGTTCTCTGACCTCCATATGCACCCCACATATACATGCACAATGAATGAGATAAAATGCTATAACATTTTTTAAAAAGTAGAAGAGAAACTGTCCAGGGCCAAAAGACTAATGGGTGGAAGGGCAAGGAGGAATTAGAGAGGGGAATATACTCAAAACACAGTATATACTCTTTAAAATGGCCTCATGTAGCCCTGCTTAATAAAATAATTAATCCAAGCTAGTCTCAGAGATGGTGTACACCTTTAATCTCAGCACTCAGGAGACAGAGGTAGATGGATCTCTATCAGTTTGAGGCCAGTCTGGATTACATTGAGAGTTCCAGGCCACCTAGGTCTACACAGAAAGACCCCATTGAGAGATAGATAGATAGATAGATAGATAGATAGATAGATAGATAGATAGA
>CABHPQ010153929.1:5231-16447 GCA_902168405.1 Peromyscus aztecus
GAGGCTATCCTTTATTTTCTATCTGTTTATCTCCGCAATAAATCCTTCTATCTAATATTTCCTGCTGCTCACACTCAAGAAAACTCTGGGAAGCTGTGGGGGTGGTGGGTAAACGCCCCACAATAATTATGACTCTATCGTCTCAGAACAAGCTGGCAATAGTTTCATTAATGCAATGTGTCATTATGCAGTCCTTAGTCACCCAGAAAGAAGGGTTCTCAGGCATAAGCATCAGTCTTACTCCATAGATGAGGAATTTCAGTCTCTTTCATTTCTTATGCTACTGAACATTGAAGAACCACTGGAGAAAGTCAATTTCTTTTGACTGCACCAGAGGGCTGGCTCAGCAGGTACTTGCAGCCAAGTTTGAAGACCTGAGTTCAATCCCACGGAATCCACATATTGGAAGGAAAGAACTGACTCCTAGAAGCTGTCTTCTGACCGCTATGCTCATAAATACATTTTTTAAAAGGTAGCATTTAGAATTCTCTAACTATGAGGTTTAGTAAATCAAATGGACAGGATGAGCACTTGATGCTATAACAACCCTTGATGGGTTGTCAGTGACCTGATATTATAAAGATCAAATTCCTGGCAATCAGAAGACATACATCTGGGAATCATCTTTTTATTATGCACATAGAGAATTTTCCTAAGAAACCCAACTTTGAATATGTTAGAGCTCAGAATTGTTTTTATATTTTTAATTCTCTTTTTAAGGAGCATTTATTTTGATTATTGTCTTCCCATTCTCTCTTATGTCCTTCCCCCTCCCTACAGGTCCCTTCCCCACATTCTGGTCTTTTTGTTTTGTTTTGCATCTCTCTGGATTTAACCATGGCCTTGTATGTGACTCTGGGTATGGAACTGTCCAGCGGAGCCTGGTGGGCTTCTCAGTGGGAAGACATTGGAAGACAATGACTGCTCCTCCCCCAGAATCCATCAGTAGTCAATGGTTCAGCAGGGAGGAGTAGAACCCTTTCTATGACTGACTGTTGACTGGGCCAATCTTGTGCATGCCAGTGCAGGCAATCACACCTACGAGGATCATGATGGCAATGGGCACATTATGCCTATCAGGTAACCCCTCACATCCCTTCTCCCTATCTTCTGGATCTTACACTCTTTCCACTTCCTCTTTCTTTTCATTCTTTTCTTTTTCTTTTTTTTTTTTTTTGGTTTTTCAAGACAGGGTTTCTCTGTATAGCTTTGCGCCTTTCCTGGAACTCACTTTGTAGCCCAGGCTGGCCTTGAACTCACAGAGATCTGCCTGCCTCTGCCTCCCAAGTGCTGGGATTAAAGGCATGTACCACCACTGCCGGGCCCACTTCCTCTTTCTTGATGATCCCTGAGGCTTCGAAGGGGTGGTAGAAATGTCTCAGTTAGGGAATTAGAATCTAGTGCACATGGGGTGAATTTCATTGTTATAAAGAGCTTGGGCCACATTTCAAATAGCATGAGATCATGATTAGTCAAAATCAAAGAAGAGGGAGAAATTTACATAGTATTATTATTCCGCATACCAAGTCGTTTCAAAGGACAAGCTGGCTTAGAAAATTGGTTAAATTGTAATTCATGTATAATAGAATGTTTTAAAAAATCTTTCATTTTAATATTCATCTATTTCCATGTTCTGTAATCTGAATCAAACAAGTCAAAGAAATAGGCAACCAAAGAGGTCAATTTTCTTGTGAATTAATGAGAACAGGGGTCTTTTAAAGGGAGTATTTTTAAAAAGTATGAAACCCAGGTGTCTTGATCCTTGCAGCTGGATTTGGTTACACATGTGGCAGGTGCTGGGAGCAGAGGTGGATGTGTTTCAGACCCACCATGTGCTCATTCTGTAGCAAGGATGCTTACAAATAAGTAACCATGGTAACAAGTGCACTGGATGCTCAACCGAGCTTGAAAGTATTGTGAGCATCACAAAGAAGGTTTTCCCTAGAGAAACTGAGAAAGATCTGGAAGCTGTACGGTTAGAGACACAATTTCAACAAGAAAGGGTAGGTATGGGGTTAAGTACAGAATAACTTATCAGCAGTGAAGACTAAAGCTGAACCAGGCATCACAGGTCTGTCATCCCCACTCCATGGGGAGGCAGAGTATCTCAAGTTCAAGTCCAACTTCTACCATTTAATGAGACTATCAGGAAATGAAATATTAAAAAGAGAGCCAGGGCTGTAGTTCAATGGAAGAGCATTTGCCTGGCCTGTGTAAGGTCCTAGGTTCAGTCCCTGATGTTGCAGAAAAAACAAACAAACAAACAAAACCTAAGCTGTGGCTTTGATTGAAAGAGGAAAATATATGAGTATAGATCTTTGGGATAAATAGCAATTAAAACATATAATGTCCAAACTTCACAAATCTAGCTTCCTGGGTGCTGAAGCAGTATAATCTGTTATTTTCCCAATAAAAGGCATTTGCACCTGATTGTGGAGGGCAAGAGAGAGCTCAGTACATTGTGCTTATAACCTAGTAATTTCAGTCATTGTCCTGGTATTCTGCCTGCTCAGTGAATGCCGGCTGGAATCCATGTTCCCTCTGAAGAATAATGGTGGGTAATATAGGGTGTTGTAGTAATTATCATGACTCAAGACTGCATATAAAGATACTATTAGGCAAGGCTTTGTCAACTATGTGGAGGTATTGAGTGGGAAAGGGCATCACTTTTAACAGGTTACACCCCAGACTCTTTCACCAGACCAGAGTAGAGATGGTAAGATGGTTTTGAAGGACTCTTGCTAGGTATCCACGAACCCCCAAGTATTAGGAAGTGATGTGGGAACCAGAGTGCTCACAACACAGTGGATGCTTCCCAAGTTCCTGTGCTATTTACAGCTTAACAGCTACCCTCTCTTCCTATCTGCAGTCTCTGCTGATACGTGGTCCATGGTTTCAGCCACTGATCAACTCATGATCTCCAACTAGGAAGAAATGTCTGCTCCACTGTAACAAGCGTGAAAAAAATTATCAGCAACCAATACGTACTCCCTCAATATTTTAAAATCATATTTTATTGTTTCATAGATTATAATTTATATAGACATATATGTGAATATGTTTATTCTAATAATTTAAATATCTATATTTATATTTCCTGGGTAAAACTTGGAAAGTCCAGAAAGGCATCATAGGTAGATAAGCCTTGAATAAGCCATGGACTCTTAGGTTGTCTAAACCTGAGTCAACCATGCCGGTTATAGGTGGTGAGTGTAGGCAAGCCTTCCTTTCTGAGGGAAGCAGGTCACGCAGGAATGCAATGTGTCCCCTGATTTTATCACCCAGTCATCATTCAGTGACCCTTGCTAAATTTTGGCCAATGGGATGATCTCTTTTCTCATCTTGGAGGCAAGAGCCTACTCTACATCCAGAACTGTATCACTAGAAACTGTGAATTGTAGTCTGGGGGTGTAGCTCAGTTAGAGTGCTCGGTGAGTATGCACAAGGGGTGTTGGATCAATAGCATTCTATAACAATAAGTGTGGTGGTGCATGCCTGCAATCCCAGCCTGTTCTAGAGACAGGAGAATCAGAAGTTCAGTGTCCTCAGCCTTACAGCAAGTGAAAGGCAAGCCTGGGAAACAAGAGGCCCTGCCTTTAAGTCAATCAGTCAATCAACAAACTAACTAAAAGAAAATCTAAAATTTACACCCTCCTTGAAAATTTTGATCAGTCAGTGGTTACTTAGTGTTAGGACTTCCTCTGTACTATCTAAGACAATGTCTAGGTATTTTTTTTTGGTTTTCTCTAATAAGCACGATATAGAGAACTATTTCATAAAAAGCAAAACAGATTATGTTCAGAAATCTCATTATTTTCAAACCCTTGTGGTATAATAAGTGCATTGTAAAAGCAGTCAGTTAGAGTGACTCTTGTTCTAGAAAGATTCCTACAGCAAATGGGAAATGAAAATGTTTACTTTTGTGTGTATACATGATGCTTTTTTAATACACTCACGGCACTCTAGATTGAGTTGGTGTTTCTATTATTCCCCCACGTCTCTTAGACTTAAAACATGAATCTACCACATGGCATTTCACTCTTAGATTTCTTTTTCATTTAACTTAAACTAGTTATGGATTGATAGGCAGTACAAGAAGTATTTAACAAAGGACTTTATAAACCTGGGGTTATCCTGCCCCAAGACTCAGTTAACATCATGTCTTGGTTGTTTTTCCATTGAACATCTCAGACCAAGCTGCAGACACATTAGGAATTGTTTGTTATAATCTTAGGATGTTCAGCTAAGACCTCAAGCTTTTAAAACTTGATAACTGGTTGCTTTTTAAAAAAAAGGCATTACTTAGATTGAGCAGAAATGAAACTCTCTGTAATTCAAATAGTTTTCCAAGCAACTAGAAATGACTCACCAGTTTCTAGGAAAGATGAAATATTCCACATTGAGGGTTAAAGATTCTCAGTATTAAAATCCCAGTATTAAAAAGTACAAAATATTAATAATTATGGTTGTGAATCCCATAATTGGTGGTGGATCATGACAGAAAATCTCTAACATCTGTGCAGAGACCATCTCCTGATACAGTTCTAGCAATGAGCTGTTCCTCTCTCTTCACATGTCTGTGCTTGACCATATCCCAGCACACAGGCAGATCATTAGAATTAGGGCTTTCCCCAGGCCAAATGTCATTGTTTGTGATTTATTGCTGTGATACACACAAGCCAAAGCAACTCCAGGAGGGAAGGGTCTACTTGGCTTAGAGGTTTCAGCCCATCACTGAGGGAAATCAGGGCAGGAATGTAAGGCAGAGCTGAAGCAGAGGCCATGGAGGAACACTCCTTACTGGCTTGTTCCCATGGTTTATTCAGCCTGCTTTCTAATGTAACCCTGTAACCCAGGACTGCCAGCCCAGGGGTGGCACCACTGCAGTAGGTTGAACCCCTCTACATCAATCACTAATCAAGAACATGCCTTTACAGGCTTGCTCATAGGCCAATCTGATGGAGGCATTTTCTCAACTGAGGGTCCCTCTTCCCAGATGACCCTAGCTTGTGTCAAGTTGACAAAAAAAAAAAAAAAACCCAACCAACCAAACAAAACAAAACAAAACAAAACAACCAGGAAAGGAAGGAAATCCCAATACAACCTCAACTGGACGGCTGTAGCAAAGACACCTTCCAATTAGCACATCTGCAACATACTCCAGATGTTCATAAGGTAAATATGATTTATAAAGTACATTTTATATCCTTATATCTGTCTATTTGTAAAAGGAAGTCTGAATCGCAGGATCTCATGTGGTTCTATGAAATTATCAAGCTCTTCAATATGTAAAGTGGATGTGTGTGGCTTCTCCCAGCTACACAGCAGTCTGTCAAACACACATTTCTCATTTTAGTAAAAATTTTATGAAGCACTATTTATTTCTATTCTTCAACATAAAACATTTTCTGTCTCCAGACCACATGGCAGAAAGAGCCGTCTCCTTGGAAGCCCTTGCCTCCCAGCTCCGTGCTGTCCCATGAACCCACATAGACTGCTTCTTCCTTCCTTTTCCGGTCATCTCAACACAAGCATCAAAGGCATTCATCACCCCATGTGGCTTTAATGACAGCTTACAGTCTGCTTGCTCGATGCCAATACCCTTGCTGATTCTGCATCTTCAGGATCTGCTGGGTCGTTTGGTGCTATGTAGACACTCAGTCAGAATGCTTACAGAGGAAGTTCGTGTGGGCTCCTCCCCTCCCTCATCAGACATCTCCACTGGCTGCCCGATGGTCAGCTGTCAGTTTAAGGTAGTAATTGTGGTTGTTAGTGTTCATTGTCAGCCCGACACAAGCTGGAATCACCAGAGGAAAGAGTCCCAATGAGGAATTGTCTAGCTTAGGCCAGCCTGCAGGCATGCCTGGGAAGGATATTCTTAATTGGGCTAATTGAGACAGGAAGGTCCACTGGAAATGTAGGTGGCACATTTCTGGACCCTGGACTGTATAGAAGTTATATATACAGGAAGGTAGCTGGGAGCAAGCGAGCGTGCTTTAATTCACTGTTGTCTGTTCTTGACTGCATATATGACTGATTGCTTTGAGTTCTGGCTGCCTTGACTTCCTCACCGTGATGGACTCTGTGAGCAAATCAACTCTTACTCCCTTGAGTTGCTTTGTCTGAGTGTTTTATCTCAGTAAGAGGGAAGGAAGCCAAAACAGTAAAAAACCCAGACGTCACACTTCCTAATTCCTCTGCTAATCATGACCATCTTTTCTTAACATTGACATCTTTCTAGTCATTCACACTAACCTCTCCCAGACTGTATGTGTGAATTGGGGTGGGATGGGAGTGTGGGGGTCGGTTCTCATCTCATGCGGCAAACACTGAGAAACTTGCCAGGGCCACTTGCCTCTACTCTTTCCTTTTCCAGGAGTTTCAAAGTGTTGTCATAGCAATTTTTCAAACCATATTTATAATTGCTAGACTACACTCAAAAAAGAAAAACTGTAGTTATTGACCTCTGTTAAGATATGTAAAATGTCTTAGTGTTGGAATCAGATACACTCCACAGCCTGGCTTCAATGTACATTTCCAAACACACTTTCTTAGTATTCTGCAATGTCAATACATTGACCCAGGAAATAGTCTCATTGCTTATAATGAATTAATTTACTCAAGAGGTACCTAGTAAAGTCAATGTCCCAAACACTGTGCTAGCTTCAATGAATGTAGATTTCCTGAACTCAGCTGACAGGTAAGGGAGAGTGCCAGTGGCTGGCAAAGGTGATGTCCTACAGCCTCACATGATGACAGAGGTGAGAAATGCAGTTACTGACCTAAAGCAAATGCCTGGTGTGGAGTAAGCACTAAGGAAATGCTTTCGGCAGGGCAGGTGTGATCAGTGCAAAAGGAAACTCAGCCATCGGTCATGTGGAGAGTCGAGGTTATCAGTGGAGAAGACTGGAGTGTTGATCTCCCACCCAAAGCCAGGGGCTCTGCACCTGCCACCTACTGTCTGCTTGGGACAGAGGCCAGTCAGTCCACTTTCTCCAGTGACTCTGGAGTGAGGCAGGCTTTGCATATTCATACATATTGAAGCTGATGTTTCAGGGTGTAGTGCGCCGAACTTTCGAATCCCACAGGAAAGGTCATGGGTCAGTTCCTGGGCTAGAGGCTTGCAAATACTTCGCATGGTTTGAATGACTAGTGCTTTCAGAGATCAGCACAGATGAGACTAGTGGAGTCTGAAGCCACATTTTCAACTTCTGGTGTGACTGGGTCTAAAGCTTGGGTTTGTTCCTTTGGTAATGAGAAATTGTGGTCAGGAAGCAAAGGCTTAGTGATCATATCCTCTGCTTTTTCTTACTCAAGCATTTAGTTAACTTCTCCAGGATGGACCTCCAAATCATGACTGTTTTCCTCTTTGGAAATTTACATGGTTTCAGCCAGTAATTCCTCATTCCCCACCCTTCCTTCACTCTCTTCCCCTCCCTTGATCTTTACCATTTTTTCTCCATATCTTGCTCCTTTCTTTCTTCCTCCCTCCCTTCTTTCCTGTCTTCCATCCTCTATTTCTCTTGTTCTCCCTCCCTCTCTTTCTCTCTTTCCCCCTCCCTTCCTCCCTTCCTTCTTTCCTCCTCCTCCTTGAGATAGCTAATTTTGGTTGTCCATTTGACTACATCTGGAATCAAATAAAAACCAAGCATCTGGGCAGGCCTGTGAGGGATTTTTCCCCCCATTGGGTTCTTGGAGGTGGGAAGACCCACCCTAAACCTGGGCCACCCCTTCTGGTGGCAGCCCACATAAAGGACAAGGAAGAAAGAAGCCTTTGCTCTTTGCCTTCTTGCCCTCACTCTTGCTGGCAAGCCCATCTATCCTGACCTGAGGCATTTCTTCACTGGTGCTAGAATCTGCTCCTTCAGGATTCCAACCTAGACTAAAGACTTGCAGCAGCTCTCTAGCAATTCCCTGGGACACCAGCTCCTATTGGACTGCTGAGACATCCATTCTCATGGACTGAACTGCCATGGGATTCTTGGCCTTTTCCTGTAGGAGACAACCATTGCTGGATTACCCAGACCATAGCCTGTAAGCCACTTCAATGCATATGTATAGGATGTATATGTGTATGTGTTGGTATGCATATGTATGTATAGATATAGATAGATGATAGAAGATAGATTAGATAGGTAAATGATAGATAGATAGATAGATATTCATTCTATCTTGTTCCTTTAGAGAACCGTGACTAACACACTCCCTTCCTTCTCTCATGCTGGAGATTAAATCCAAGACTTCAGGTGTGCAAGGACTATGCTCTATTATGTAGCAACATCCTTCTCCCTAGAGCTCTTTTTCAGTTATTTAGTTATGAAAGGTTTCCATAGATTGGTAGGGGTCCATGTTTTGTTTTAGTAAGATTTAGGCTTAGTAAGCTTTAGGTTTACAAATTTTAAAATAGTCAGCAGATTTATATTAGCCAATAAACTTTTACTTCTTCAATAAATTATAGAGCAGGGAGGAAATGCAAATGCAATCTCTTGTTTTTCTCTTACAGTAAAACACAGCCTTAGAGATATCAGTCCCCAACCTCAGAAACAACAAGTCTTCTGCCAACACCTGGGCTCATGCAGACAGTCTGCTTGATGCTGACTTCCCACATTTATCCAGTGGCTCACCTTACTCTCTTCATAAACTGTGACAACCTGAACTGGTAAGTTTAATGAAGACTGGTATGTATTTGGCCACTGTTCTAGTTTTAGCTTTAAGTGTCAAATTCACACAGCTTAGAGTCACCTGAGAGGGAGTCTCAATTGAGGGGGTACTTATATCAGATGTCTGTGGGGGATTGCCTTCATTGTTGTTGATATAGGAGGGCCCAGCTTACTGAAGGCAGCACACCTCCCTGGCCGGGTGGTCCTGGGCTGCCAAAGGAAGCTAGCTAAGGATGAGCCTGCAGGAGAGTCATCAAGAAGTGTCCTCCATGGTCTCTGCTACACTTCCTTATCCGTGAGTGTGTTACCAGAGATTTAGCAGAGAAATTGGGGATGGGGAGGGGAGGGAAGGGACAAAACCATTTGGTCATCACAGAACTTGAGTGAGAAATATGGAGGGAGAATTGATTCATTCCCAGCTGAAAGGGATCACCCAGGAATATGGGCCAAGCACAGTCAACAGATATGTCTATGGCTTATTCCTTTCTCAGATGTAAACCTGATTTGGGGAGACTCTTATGAACAAGACTATAAACTTTTGTTGATGCAGACATATCTTGACTTCTCATGAAACCCTCTTGAGATACGGTTTTACCTCATCAGCTCACATCCCGTCTGGTGTACCGCAAGAGCCATGGTATGACCTCATGTGAGTTTCTTCACCACCCTTTGTGTTATAACTTCAGCATCCACCCATGTCATACATATGTTTGAGGTAAACATGTGAAGAGTGGCTTTCTCTTGAGAAGCCCCCCTCCCCATGCTTGGGTGTGTCTAATTCTTCCCCTGAGTACCTCTCTTGGTTGAAGGTGTGCTGCCTTCAGTAAGCTGGGCCCTCCTATATCAACAACAAAAAAAGTCTATGTGAAAGTTTCTCCTTAATGAACTCCAACTCTACTTTGTAATGAGTTGTCCTGAAATTCTTTTCTACTGTGGAGTTCAGGGTCTTGATGTCATCCTAGTAGATAGAGGTTTCTAAAAAACATGAGCTTCTACAGTCAAGGTGGTTTTCTGACTCCCATCCCACTGCTTCTGCCAGGAAACTGTCTTTCCAACCCAGTTTCAGTTTCAACAATTTGCTAGACTCCCAGGAATCATTGAGACCAATTATATTTACTGCTGCGTTTATGACAATCAGGAAAGACACAGAAGAAATGCATGGGCCAGAACCAGGGACAGGAGGCCCAGAAGTGAAACCTCACCATGGTCTGGGGGTGGGTTGGGGTGAGGTGGGATGGGGTGGGATGGGGTGGGAGGTGTCATTCTCTTGGCTTGGAACACTGCTAACAGGAAATGTACCTGAGGATCATCAAGCAGATGTACTGGGATTTCATGATGTAGGCATCTTTGGTTGAATCCTTGCCTAGTGTTTGAGCACGAGCTCCAGCCCCTCTTCTTCCTCTCCTTGCCAAAGATGTGCCTCAAAGCCACATCTAATTAGCATGACCAGGCCCCACACTGAGTTACCTCATCAGCACAAACTATTTGAAGATGACCCCTGGAGTCACCTTGTTAGCACAAACTGTCAGGTGGCTCCTAGGTAATCAATATCTGAATGGCCCATCTCTCCTGGGATCCATACAGCTTATGCATTTTCTTTTAGTCCACCGGGCATAGTGCTATGCCCGGTGGCCAGGCAGTTAGCGGCTGCTTTGTTAAAAGAATCAGCACATTGGCTGGGCCCGGGAGGCAACTGAAAGCTTGTGGAAGCTTGCTGTCTCTGCCTTCATTCTGTGTCTGCCAGGCTGAAAACACAGGTGACCTTTTCTCCTGAATCGCTCTGAACGCTGGGAAGGGTAAATCCTCACAGGACACAGGAGGAGAGGCTGCATCCATAGTGGTGAATGGAATGGAACTTGAACAACCTACTGGAGCACCTTGCAGGGCCAGAACTGAGGCATGGTGTGGTCAGTCACGGGTCACACCTTGACCCAGTTTGTGTGGTCCTGCATTCCTCTTCCCTCTGTCTAAATCTGAACTCACGCCACTACCCTCCACAGCCATCCTGGGGTCACTAGACTTTTGCATTTGTTCCTGTTCCCAATGTGACCACAATGGCAAACCCCTGCTTTTCACCATTATCAGTTTCTTTAACTGGCACGTTGGCATGGTGGCCAAGTCTACCTTGCTGAGGTTGCTGGAACCCAGGCTTTTGTGACAAACCCCACTAGCAGTACCTGACAAGCATCAAACAGGACTTAATTAAATGAAGGACAAACTGCGTATTTCTGCTCATACAGATACAGCAAAACTCCTTGGTAACGGCTGAGGTACCCAAGATGGGATGATTTCTCTTAGGAGTAAAGTAAGCTCTCAGAGTCACTTGCTACTTTTGAAGCTTTGTCTTCCTGGAAAAAAATAAATAAGAAGAGGGCTGGTGAGGCAGCTCAGCAGATAAAGGTGCTTGTTCCGAAGTTTGATGACCTCTGGGTTGGACAGAGAGGAAAAAGAGAACCAGCTCCAGCAACTTCACACATACACACACACACACACACACACACACACACACGAGAGAGAGAGAGAGAGAGAGAGAGAGAGAGAGAGAGAGAGAGAGAG
>CABHPQ010153929.1:26098-39576 GCA_902168405.1 Peromyscus aztecus
CACACATCCCTACACACACACACCCCTACACACACACACACACCCCTACACACACACACCCCTACACACACACACACACACACACACACACACACACACACACACACCCCTCCTGGGAACTGAGAGCCAAAATAAACCCTTTCTCCCTTAAGTTGCTTTTCCTTGAGACATTCTATGGCAGCAACATAAAAGTAATGATTGTAATGATTTTGATTTCAACCACAGAAGTTTCTTCATTGTATACCTGTAATTGCATGAATTCATTTTCTTTCTTTAATTAATTATTGGTTTTATTCTAAAAATGTTTTTATATTTTAAACATACTATTATTGAACATTGGGGCAACTAAAATACAAAAAAGACAATGTTATGAACCAACCAATTGTTAATTGGGATTTAGTTTTACAAGAGTTCTTAAAATTGTTTTAATTCATGTATATTTTGGTGTATCCATCATTTCATATAGTAATCCAAATTTCAGACAAACACATATATAGTCTGTGTATATGTGTGTACATGCACCCTTGTGTTTGTGTGTGTGTGCGTGTATGTGTGTTTGTGTGTACATAGCTAATATCTAACCAAGTACAGAGGCTTAAGATTTATAAAATTTGATGTTAGGTAGGTAACTCAGTGAGCAGAATTATGTCATATGTTCCCTTGAATTTTAAGAAGTACATATATATTATTAGTCAAAATTAGTAGTTTACTACATTTTAAATTACATGGAAATAGCCTGATACATCACAAAATTTTAGTGAGACAGATATCTTACACTCAATATAATAACATTTCACCTTTTACTGGTAGTCACCTTTGTGGACAATCCCCCTGACCTTTTAGCTGCATACCTAAAGGCTGCACTTCAGGAATTAGCTGAAAAAAATTTCTCAGTAGAGTTATTCCTGCTCTCATGAACACTAAGAGAATTAATTACTGAGCAATATGTTAGTGTTTAGGGAACTTGGCTGAAAAAGAATCTGTTAATAATTTCATTTATATTTACCTTTTCACAATAGATAAAGTTGCCCTCAATGCCCTTGAGGACTTTTAGATTCCAGTGGAGGTGTATTTGGTAATGCTTTTCAGCATATTTTCACAGAGAATTTAGAGACTGTTAATAAATGTGTATTTTTTACTTATGTATACATAAAATCAGGAAAGT
The DNA here is from genome assembly GCA_902168405.1 of Peromyscus aztecus. Classification (NCBI taxonomy): domain Eukaryota; kingdom Metazoa; phylum Chordata; class Mammalia; order Rodentia; family Cricetidae; genus Peromyscus; species Peromyscus aztecus. The sequence continues at coordinate 27,264 of CABHPQ010153929.1, forward strand.
TATTCTTTGATGCTGCTAACTAATGACTCTACAGACTTTAGTGTGATCTTGAACTATAAGAACAAGGAGTCTGATATTGAGCAAATGCTTGATTTTAATCATTTAAAGAGCATGGGAGACCTAACCTGAATCCTTATGTTTTCAGCTAAGATAGGGAATTATGGGAAAGCATGTACTCTGGATGTTAAGTCAGTCAAGGTCTTAATGGGAACTTCAACGTGCCAATTGAGTCTATAAATTTAATGTCAGGTTGTAGTTAAGTACTCAATAATTAATTTTTCTCAGTCAAACATTACACTGTACTGTTAGTGTAGAAAAGCTCCTGGTCACACATGAAACCTACCTGGGCTGAGACCTAACATCCCTCTCGGGGTGTCTAATCATTGTGCACTCTTAGGAAGGTGGGCTCTCCTTTAGCCATGGTAAGGAGATGGGTGGAATCATTAGTCCTTAAATGAGATACTGAACTTTTCCTACCCAGAATCTCCAGCCCTAGGGAGACCTAGATGCTTAGGACCACAGCCATGTAAGGGTTATGTCTGTTCAACATTCTGAATTGTTAGAAGAGCAAAGTTTTTCCTTTACTTCTTTCTCCTTCTAAGCATGCTTTCCTTAACACCCTGGCCTTTCTCCCTAACCTTTGAGCTTCCTGACTCTTTCTCTAATGCTCCCCACCCCCACCACTGTTGTACCTCCACCCAGCTTAAACAGCATGACCTTTCTCCCCGTCTCCTGTGTCCTCTTCCCCCAGGCAACAGCTGCTACTTCACCTCTTGCCTGCCCTGGGGCTTATCTTTTAAACTCTAATGAAATCACTCCTGAGCTTCCATTTGGGTCCATTCTTAAATTCTTTTGTTAATGAGACTGAGAACCCCAAAGAGGACTCCAATTTCCCCTGTATCAGTATGATTTCAGACTTCTTCTGAAGTTCAACAAACTATAAAAATTGTTAAGATTTAGTTATTCTTTACATGAAAATTCATGAGTTCGGGATTATGATCACCACTCAGTTCCTCGGCAACATTCCAAAAGAGCATTAAATTACAGTATGTTAGTATTGTCATTACTGGTAGGAAATATTGAAATAAAATAGCAAAAATTCACTATATATGGGAATGGCTTCGATAAAGCCAGTTTCCAGATTGTTTGTAAAAGAGCTTTCAAATGTGCAAAGCAGCATTCCTTGTTTCTTGATGGTGTGGTGTGCACTTTGTGAATAGATGCAATTTCTTCCTTTCTGCTTAGAAGGAATCTGAACTGCAACTGGCTTTGTTTCAGCACTTTAAAAGGCATTTTACCAAATGGAATACAAACTGAATTGCCTTCAGAAATAAATGCAGTTAGCTGCTGTGAATCGAAATGTGGGGTTTTAAAAGCCCAAACCGTCCGATGTGTCTGCCAGTGTGCACAGGCTTGTGTGGGAGTGATCATGTCTGCTTCTGCCTTGCAATCCTGCTTAAGGACATCGTTAATAGAAGACTAATAGTGTCTGAGTGGACGAGGAAATTCCAGTAACATTAACATTCTGCTTCTGCTGAAGGGAAGACTAGTTTTATCATTGCCACAACTGACTCTGACAGTCATATGTATGCCAATATCTTATAAGAATCTCTGCTTTTCACCAACTTCCTCAGCCTTAGTATGATGTATAGTATACTATTATTGGCCAAACATAAATATCGTGGAATGGGGCTGGGGAGCTGACTCAGTCGGTAAGAGTGTTTCCTTACTGACCAAACAGGTAAACCTGAATTCAAATCCCAAGCACCCATGTGAAAAATATCAGTGTGGCCACATGTGTGCCTGTGTGTGCCAGGGCTGTGGGGAACAGGGTCAGGTTGATCACTAGGGCTTGCTGGCCCAGCCTAGCTCTAGGTTTAGTAAGATATCCTGTCTCAAGGGAGTAAGATAGGGAAGGACAGAACATTCTTCCCTTACACACACACACACACACACACACACACACACACACACACACACACACACCATTTTAAAACTAGCAAGGGTATAGGACAAGTGCATGGCATATCAAATCAATTTCCAAGACATTTATTTTAGGATAGTTTTGTATCAAGCTGAATAGAGAAAAAAATCACAAAAAAAAATTGTTACAGTGCATGGGTAACTAGAAACTGTATTGTCTTTTTCATTTTCTTATGACTGTCTTGGAGCCCAACCAGAAGGCTGTGGTTAGCCCACAGCTCTCCTCCCTCTTTGCACTCAGCCACCCTAAACTGGGCTCTCTTATCAACTTACTGGGTATAATTACAGGCAGCTGAACCCATGCCTCTGTTACTTAACTTCAACATAATTGTAAGTCAACACTTACAACCTCTGTAACTGATGTTACAAGTATCTGTTTACTTCATTTAAATTTTTTTAAATTTGTAATTTATGCTTGTTTTTTTGAGCCAAGGTCTCACTACATAGCCCAGGCTGGCCTCAAACTCAGGACCCTTCTGCCTCATCGTCCTGCAGCTGGAATTAGAGGATGTTCCACTATGTGTATTCCTTGTTTTGTTTTTAGATGGTCTCAGGCCCTTCATTTTTACATCTTTTTAAAAAATAATTATTTTTATGAGCATTGATTGGTGTTTTGCCTGTATGTATGCCTGTGTGAGGGTGTCAGATCCCCTGGAACTGGAGTTACAGACACTTGTCAGCTGCCATGTAGGTGCTGGGAATTGAATCTTGGTCCTCTGGAAGAGCAGCCAATGTTCTTAACCACTGAGCCATCGCTCCAGCCCCCTCATTTTAACATCTTACCACCAACTCTCCATTTATCCAGGCTATCCTTATCTTCAGTGATCTTAAATGCAACAGAAAGAAAAAATATTATTTGCTAAATTACCCACATGTGAGATTACCATCATCTCTGCCACAATTGTAGAGAATTATTCTATTTCTTCCTTCTCGTTAGGTGGTTACATACAGTTGTTCAGAGATTTATAACATCTCATTTATCCTCTTAAATATCTGTAGGCTGCATAGTGATGTCACCCTTATAATTAATAAGCATTGTTTTCTTAGTCAATTCATTGATTAATCTGAATAAAAGCTTACAAATTCTATCAGTTGCTTCAAAGACTAAGCTTTGGTTTCATTGATTATTTTGTTTCCTCTGACAAGATAACTGATTTCTTTAAAAAATATTACATTTTATTTATTTTTCATGTGTATGGTTGTGTGTTCTGTGACACGTGTGGAGGGCAGAGTGCAACCTTCAGGAGGCAGCTTTTCTCTTCCATGTTATGGGTCCTAGGAGTGGAGCTCGAGCCGTCAAGCTTTGTAGTAAGTACCTTTGCCCACTGAGACACCCCTCCTGACTTATTTGGCTTCCACTTTCTCTCTTGTTCCTTTGGTTGGAAGCCCAGCAGTCTGATGTTAACAATAAATAACTATATTTATTGCTCAAATTTTTCAGATTTTATGGTCAGTTTCCTTAATGTCAAGTAAAAACAAAGAACAAATATTATAATTAGCTTTGTTTATTCCATTTTTTATTATTTATTTTCCTGAATAGTTCTGAGTGTTTTATTGTATTAAACTTTCCTTCTCTAAGGCCTGCCCTTTAACACTGCTCGTCATTCAAACATTAATGACTATAGTTTCACTTAGTTTTTATTTGAGAAAATGTTTTTTTTTTTAAATTCGTTTTGAAACATGCTTTGTGGGGTGGAAGTATTCTTTCTATAATTATTTCTGAGCCCATACCTCATCCTCTTCTGTCTTGCATAGCCTTGGATACAATGTCTGTTGTTCACGGGCACACCGTGACTTCTTTTTCTTCTGGTGACTTTGGTGTTTCCTCTCTTCAGTGGGTTATTCTATGTCTACTGCTGGTGTAGATTTTACAGTTGTCTTGTGTTTGTATTGCTTATATTCTCTGAAGTCCTGGGATTTAAAAAGTAATGTCTGCCATTAATTTTTAGAGAGCTATTAGCTACTTTTATCTCAAGTTTATTGCAAATTTTCTTCAAGTGTATTTGTGTTAATTATTTGAGAATTTCATGCATTTTATTTTCAACATTTTTATCTCCCTCCTCATCTCCTCCAAATCCACTCCCATTCCATACTTACCCAACTTTTTGTTCTCATTTTTTTAAACACACCGAGTTCTGTTACAGTATAGTAAATACACCCTACACACTGGAGCCTGTTAGTCCTGCCAGATCCACATCTTTAAAGAAAACTGACTCTTCCCCTCTCCAAGCAGCTGTCAGTTACCAATAGCTCCTCATATCCAGCTGGGACTTCCTGCCCACCTCCCCGCTCTGTGCGTCTGGCTTGAGCGTGCACAAGTGTGTTCATGCTGTCACAACCTCTCTGAGTACAGTTGTCCTACTATGTCCAAAATCCAGTTTCCTGGTCACCCCATCTCTGGCTCCCACAACCCTTCGATGATCCCCAAGTCTTGGGAGGAGGGGGATATGATACAAATAAACTCTTGGACAAGAACTTCAGGATGGCCAGAGCCCTCTGCAGCTCAGCTTCTGTAGTCAAGAGCTTTCTGCTGGGGACCTGGGGTTGTCTCTCGTCTGTCCTACTTACTCGTCTGTAGTGATTTGAGTTTCTTCTGCTGTTTTTTTTTTTTTTTAAACACACACTTAAAAAAATGAACACTTGAAAGAAGACATGGGACTCTGAGATTGTTTTTCAATAGAGTAGTATTTTGTGTGTGTCCCTTTGTCTGTTGGGACAACATGGAGTTGGTGTTTTGTTGATGAAGTTCCCCAGAGAAAGACAAACATATGAGCAAGTAGGCAGGGCTCTAACTCCACTACTACCCCATCATTGTCCACAGCAAAGAAGAAGACAGAGCATGCCTACTTGCCATTCTACCATAGCCTTTACAAGTAGCCATGTCGATCCAGATCGGAATTTCAGTTATCCAATGCAGGAAAAACTCCCAGTTTGACTGACTTTGGCTGCTTTGCCTTGTCAATCAATAGGTGACTCCACGATTATTTTCTTATTTTCTGTCCCTCCCCCTTTTATTTTTATTTTTCACATGGTCCTTTGAGACTGACTATGGACCAAAGTCAATGCTCACTGCTTTCTGGCTCCCTCCTCAGTTTTTGGATCTTAAGTTAGCAAGTGACTCCTGGCTCCCCGACCTAGACTTTATTCCTGAGTGATCTGAGCCCTGTGGACTGTTCCAGCACAGCTGTAGCCATGGCATTCACTCTGTTTTCTGTACGTCATGTGCAGGAATGCAAAGAGGTGCCCAGGCAGATGATTCCGAAAGACATGGTTCTCCCCATCTCCATCATGGGACTGATACCCAGTTGTTGCTCAGCTTCAGGGATCGCATGTAAGATGTGACCCTTCTCTAGAGCCCTCATCTTATGTCACACGCTCTGCTTTAGGAGCTAAGACTTTAAAAGTCCCACAGTGCCCCAAAAGGGTCACCAGTAGTGATGGAAACACTTAGAATTCCATCCACTGAAGTCAAGATGACGTTTCGACGTCATTGCCACCATGACCAGCTCTGCAGGCTAGAAAGTGGCACCCATCCTTCCTGGTCCTTGCTCCATGGTGATGCATAGCTGTGTTTTCACCATATCTTCGGGTGAAATATTGTGTGGGAATCAATGACTGACCCAATGATCATGGCTCATGGTCTCCTCATGTCAGGTAATGGTAGCTATCTCTTTACAATGTACTTTAAATTATTCCTCTTAGTTGAGTCCCTCTCCCGGTTTTGAAAGGAGATTCCTCTCTCCCTTTAAGTTCCCATCATGCCGTCTGTTACAGGATGCTCTTTCCCCTCAAATTGCTCTCCCACTCCAAGGCCTGCTGGTGTTCCTGCCATGGCACAAGGCTCTCTCCTAATAAAGCTTATCTGAAGGGAGACTGGTCAATGATTATTACAGTGTTTAAGAAACACATCCACATTATCAATTCAGAAAGCCCTGAGAGGTTTTCACTCAGAGACCAGATGAGTAAGATGTCACATGGCTTGATGGTCATCATTCCACAGTCAGTTGCAGAGAAGTCGTATTGCAAAACAGCACCTTACTGGGTTACTCGTTTTGAGCTGCCCTGGACTCCAAACATTTGACCAGCACCCATCAATTTCACCAGCAAGCCTGGAGGCCAGGCTTGCTGCTGGTGTCAGTGTTCCTGAGTATGTTGACACTGCAGTCCCAGCACCCATCAATTTAGGGGCAAATGTTTGGAGTCCAGGGCAGTGTGGGAGAGTGCAACTCAGCCTCCTGGAAGCCTGCTAAACTGGTTTAACCCAATTCCAGTTCTTATGTGGATTTGAAGGGAAACCCCAGTGTCAGCCCTGAGCCAAATGCGAGGACTGGAGTATGAAGCTTTCAGAAACAGGCAGAATTGTAATTACGATGATGAGTGAAATCTTAAATGGTCGAAGGCTCATCTTGTGTAAACATGTTCCAACCTGAGCTGATGGGAGCCATGTCTCTCTAACACAGCCTGAAGACCTTGCCACGCCAAGTTTCTGGTGTCTTATTTACTCTTGTCGTTTGCTGTGCAAAATTTGGTAAGAGATTTGCGTGCAATTCCCAGGAGCACAATGTGGGAACCCAGCACAACTCCTGTATCTGTCTGTAGTGGGAAAAAAAAGAATATTTAAATATTTAACAATTTCAACAAGAAGCTGGAATTTTAAAAAGTATTTAATTAATAAAAAACTTTGGGGTTTTATAGATTCCTTTTCTGCTTGCTTAGAAGTCTGGCAGCTGGCAGCTGGAAATGGACATGTAGACCACATCAGTCCTTCTGCATCTGGCCATGCCAGCCCCCTTTGTTCAGATTGTACTCTTCCACCCTCCAACCACCATCACTTCCCCCCAGCCCCTCTCAAAGACTACCTCCTCCTCATGCCTCAAGTTTTATCTGGAAAATTCTTTGGGCAGGTGATGACTTTTCCAAACAGACTTTGTTGTCTTTCACGTTGTGTTTCCATAAGACAGTTTATACCTCTTTGGTAATGGTAATACCCTATAATGTTACATCCATTAACAAGAAAAAAAAACCCTTTCTTTCTCAATGAACAAGAGAGATATCAAAGGTAAACTCACATCTTCTCTACATTTCCCACAATATCTTCAACACAGTAAACGTAGAAGGTGGTGAATGAGCAAAAATCTTTGATTTTTTTCCTGTGTGTGGATAAGAAAGAACTCATGTGTGTGTGTGTGGGGGGGTGCATGTGTGTAGGGGTGTGTGTGTGTGTGTGTGTGTGTGTGTGTGTGTGTGTGTGTGTAGAGGACAGAGGAAGGTCTCAGATGCCATCTCTCATTGACCTGGAGCTCCCCAGGTAGACTTGGTCACCAGGTATCTGCCTGCCTCTGCCTCCCCAGAGTTGAGATTACAAGTTCACACTGCCATACCTAGTTTAAAAACAAAACAAAACATGGATGAACTCGAAGGACTAAACTGGGGGCCTCATGCTTCTGTGATAGGAAGTTTTCATCCGCTCAATGGCCCATGTGTGTGCACATCTGCAGGAAATGGCTGTGTGTTGCCTTAGTTTCTATAGCACTTGACTCTCCAGTCTGGGGCTAGAATGAGAGGAACAGAAAAGTGACCGTGGCAAATGGGATTTCATCAACTTCAAACCTGTTGGTGAGACTGGCTTGGTGATGGGGACATCCTGAGAGTGCATAGTCTTTGAATGTGACATAGATCGAAATGAGGAAACTAAACAGAAGAAAGGTCTTAGGTGAAATCGAGTCTTGGTGCATTTCTTACCACTGGGAGTCGCACAAACGTCTGATGTACTGTTTGGCACACAGGTTGTCTTGGAGGGTCTATGAAGACGGCTCTGGAGCCACTCCGATGAAACGACTGGGGGTCTTGTGTGGCTTTCCAGCAGAGAGCTTGACTGTTGTCAGGTGCATTGCTGTTTAGCTCAGAACTACCCCACTCTCAAGAACACCAACCACTTGGCTCAATTCCACTCCAAGGACAGAGCTCCTGACCGTTTAAAATCTGTTGAATGAATTTGAAAGGTCCCGGGCTGTGTTCTTATCTTGGTTCCTAATAATGATATGCTATTTCTGCATGGATATCTTGGAAGCTTCACTGATTTGTATCATAAAAACACCACAGAATCCATGCAACGACACCTTTGTTGATCTCTGTTTATTCTTCTTTTGTTCCTAGCTTGTTCCATGAACCTAAACATCTCCTGTTGATGAGACCTCTCTCTGAAAGACACGCAGACCTTCTGTGGAGGTAGGAGAATCAGAAACCTGCTTAGACCTTGCTGTGGTTTATTGTTCAATAAAGCTGGTGTCTCTACAAGAAAAATCTTTTTTTAAATTAAATTTTTTATTTATTTTACATCCCATCTACAGTTTCCCCTCTCTCCTCTCATTCTATTCTCTCCCACAACCTCCTTTCTACTCCCACTTCCAATCCACTTCTCAGAAATGATAAGGCCTCCCATGGGAATCAACAAAGCATGGCATACCAAGTTGAGGCAGGACCAAGCTCCTCCCCCTGCATCAAGGCTGAGTGAGGCATCCCACCATAGGGAATAGGTTCCAAAATGCCAGCTCATGCACCAGGGACAGATTTTGGTCCCACTGCTAGGAGCCACAAACAGACCAAGCTACACAAGTATCACCCACATGTAGATGACTTAGGTCGGTCCCATGCAGGCTCCCTAGCTGTTGATCTAGAATCCATGAGCTTCCACGACCTAGGTCAGCTGTGTCTGTGGGTTTCCCCATCATGATCTTGACCTCCCTTGCTCATATAATCCCTATTCCTTCTCTTCAACTTGACTCCTAGAGCTCTGCCCAGTGCTTGACTGTGGATCTCTGCATCTGCTTCCATCAGTTACTGGGTGAGGTTCTATGATGACAATTAGGGTAGTCACCAGTCTGATTATAGAAGGCCAGTTCAGGCACCCTCTCCACTATTTCTAGGAGTCTTAGCTGGGGTCATCTTTGTGGATTTCTGGGAGTTTCCCTGGCACCAGGTTTCTCCCTAACCCCATAATGGCCCCATCTATCAAGATATCTCTTTTGTTGCTCTCCCTCTTTGTCCCTCCCCCAACTCAACCATCCTGATCCCTCATGTTCCCATCTTGCGTCATCTCCCCTTTTATCCTCCCCCAGTTTACCCAGGAGATCTCATCTATTTCCCCTTCCCAGGGTGATCCATGCATCCCTCTTAGGGTTCTCCTTGTTAGCTAGCTTCGTTGGAGCTGTGGGTTGTAGTCTGGTTATCCTTTGCTTTACATCTAGTATCCACTTATGAGTGAGTACATACCATGTTTGTCCTTCTGAGTCTGGGTTACCTCACTCATGATATTTTCTAGTTCCATCCATTTGCCTGCAAATTTCATGATGCCATTGTTTTTTACTGCTGAGTAGTACTCCATTGTGTATATGTACCACATTTTCTTTATCCATTCTTCAGTTGAGGGGCATCTAGGTTGTTTCCAGGTTCTGGCTATTATGAATAATGCTGATATGAACATAGTTGAGCAAGTGTCCTTGTGATATGAGTGAGCATCCTTTGGTTATATACCCAAGAGTGGTATAGCTGGGTCTTGAGGTAGATTGATTCCCAATTTTCTGAGAAACCACCATACTGATTGCCAAAGTGGCTGTACAAGTTTGCACTCTCACCAACAGTGGAGGAATGTTTCTCTTGCTCCGCATCCTCTCCAGCATGAGCTGTCTTCAGGGTTTTTGATCATAGCCATTCTGACAGATTTAAGAAGGCATCTCAGAATTGTTTTAATTTATATTTTGCTGATGACTAAGTATGTTGAGCAATTCCTTAAATGTCTTTCTGCCATTTGGATTCTTCTGTTGAGAATTCTCTGTTTAGGTAGGTCTGTACCCCATTTTTAAAATTGGATTATTTGTTATTTTGATGTCTAGTTTCTTGAATTCTTTATATATTTTGGAGATTATCCCATTCTGTAGGCTGTCATTTTGTATTATTGACTGTGTCCTTTGCCTTACAGAAGCTTTTTGGTTTCAGGGGGTCCCATTTATTAATTGTTGCTCTCAGTGTCTGTGCTACTGGTATTATATTTAGGAAGTGGTCTCCTGTGCCCATGCATTCTAGGCTACTTCCTACTTTCTCTTCTCTCAAGTTCAGTGTAACTGGACTTATGTTGAGGTCTTTGATACACTTGGACTTGAGTTTTGTGGATGGTGATACATATGAATCTATTTGCAGTCTTCTACATATGTACATCCAGTTATGCCAGCACCATTTGTTGAAGATGCTTCTTTTTTCCATTGTACAATTTTGGCTTCTTTGTCAAAAATCAGGTGTTCATAGCTGTGTGGATTTATGTCAGGGTCTTTGATTCAATTCCATTGATCCATGTGTCTATTTTTATGCCAATTCCAAGCTGTTTTTATTACTATAGCTCTATAGTAAAACTTGAGGTCAGGGATCGTGATACCTCCAGAAGTTGCTTTATTATACAGGATTCTTTTAACTATCCTGGGTATTTTTGTTTTTCCATATGAAGTTGAGTATTGTTCTTTTAAGGTCTGTGATGAATTATGCTGGGATTTTGATGGGGATTGTATTAAATCTGTAGACTGCTCTTGGTACGATTGCTGTTTTTACTATGTTAATCCTACCTATTCATGAGATGGGCAATCTTTCCATTTTCTGATATCTTCTTCAATTTCTTTCTTCAAAGAAATTCAAAGTTCCTGTCATATAGGTCTTTTACTTGTTTGCTTAGAGTTATCCTGAGATATTTTATATTATTTGTGGCTATTGTAAAGGGCATTGTTTCTCTGATTTCTTTCTCAGCCTGTTTATCATTTGTATATAGGAGAGCTACTGATTTTTTTTGTGTTAATCTTGTATCCTGCCACATTACTAAAGGAGTTTATCAGCTATAGAAGTTCCTTGGTAGATATTTTTGGGGGTCACTTATGTATACTATCATATAATCTACAAATAGTGAAAGTTTGACTTCTTCCTTTCTAATTTGTATCCCCTTGATCTCCTTTTGTTGTCTTATTGCTGTAGCTAGAACTTCAAGTACTATATTGAATAGATATGGAGAGAGTGGACAGCTTAGTCTTGTTCATGATTTTAGTAGAATCACTTTGAGTTTCTCCCCATTTAATTTGATGTTGGCAGTCAGCTTGCTGTACACACCTTTTATTATATTTATGTGTGTTTCTTGTATCCCTGATCTCTCCAAGACCTTTATCGTGAAGGGGTGTTGGATTTTGTCAAAGGCTTTTCCAGCAACTAATAAGATGGTCATGTGTTTTTTTTTCTCTCAATTTGTTTATATGGTGGGTTATATTGACAGATTTTCATATGTTGAACCATCCTTGCATCTCTGGGATTAAGTGTGCTTCATCATGGTGGATGATTTTTTTTATGTGTTCTTGGATTCAGTTTGCCAGTATTTTATTGAGTATTTTTGCACCAATGTTCATGAAGGAGATTGATCTGTAATTCTCTTTCTTTGTTTCATCTTTATGTGGTTTGGGTATCAGGCTTACTGGAACCTTATAAAAAGAGTTTGGCAATGTTCCTTCTGTTTCTATTGTGTGGAACAATTTGAGGAGTATTGATAGTAGCTCTTCTTTGAAACTCGGGTAGAATTCTGCTTTGAAACCATCTGGTCCTGGGTTTTTTTGGGGGAGGGGTATAGGGAGACTTTTAATGACTGACTCTATTTTCTTATGGGCTATAGGTCTCTTCAAATTGTTTATCTGGTCTTGATTTAATTTTAGTATGTGGTACCTATTCAGAAATTGTCCATTTCTTTTAGATTTTCCAGTTTTGTGGAGTACAGAATTTTGAAGTATGACCTAATGATTCTCTGGATTTCCTCATTGTCTGTTGTTATGTCCCATTTTTCTTTCTTACTTTGTTAATTTGAATATTCTCTCTCTGACTTTTGATTAGTTTGGATAAGGGTTTGTCTATCTTGTTGATTTTCTCTAATTACCAACTCTTTGTTTCATTGAGTCTTTTATTGTTCTCTTTGTTTCAGTTTTATTGACTTCCACCCTGAGTTTGATTATTTCCTGGCATCTATTCCTCCTGGGTGATTTTGCTTCTTTTTGTTCTAGAGCTTTCAGGTGTTCTGTTAAGTTGCTAGTGTGAGATTTCTCCAAATTCTTTATATGGGCATTTAGTGCTATGAACTTTCCTCTTAGCACTGCATTCATAGTGTCCCATAAGTTTGGGTATGTAGTATATTCATTTTCATTGAATTCTAGGAAGTCTTTCTTTCTTTCTTTCTTTCTTTCTTTCTTTCTTTCTTTCTTTCTTTCTTTCTTTCTTTCTTTCTTTCTTTCTTTCTTTCTTTCTTTCTTTCTTTCTT
>CABHPQ010153929.1:54603-76426 GCA_902168405.1 Peromyscus aztecus
GAAGTGTGAGACACAGGGTGTAGCCAGACACTACAGGAAGTGTGAGATACAGGGTGTAGTTGGGGGTTGAAAGAATAGCACAGACACAAACTGCAACTAAACAAGTGCTAATAGGATGCTTTGATATACACAAAACAATTCCAGAGACACAAGCTAAAGAAAAATGAATCAAGGTCACTCACAGAGTGGGCAGATGGGGAGACGGATGTGCAAGAGAAGAAGACTCATTTGATTGAAGGTTTTAGCAGTGGAAGTGTGTCTACAAAAATAGCGATATCCAGCATGCAGTTATTCTATGGCTCATATGGGTGGGTGGGACTCAAGATGTCGGCTGCTCATTTTCAAATTATTCCATTTATTCCACTGGCTTGTTGGGTCCTTTTAGTCCCTGGAAGATAAGCCGCAACTCCGAGTTCCCTTAAGTGTGGTGTCTGACAAAGACAAGAGAGAGGTCAAGCTATCACTGTCTGACTTGTCCTCAGCAGCCTCTAAAGTTTTGATACTTAAAAATGAAAATGGCTATTGAGTGTGGAAATAGAGGAGATTGCTAAAGTACTTGGATATTTTACAGCTGGACTTAGTACTCTTACCAAGCTGTAAGGAGCCTGGCTTCCAGCTACAGACTTGGATGCAGGTTATTCTGAAAGCAATAGGGGAGGCTGTGGCAGGCCTTCTGTGGGATTAGCTCCTATAGGTGTCAGGTCATGTGTGAGCATCACAGATCCAGCCACTGAAGCTCTGCTTTGGAAAACTCTCGATTCGTTTTAATTCAAGAATGGAGGCATAGTTCCGATGATTTTCCAAAAATAGATTGAGCTAAGCAAATTTATATTTGAGTTTAGACACAAATGTTGAAAAGATGAAGATTTCATTCAGGTTACAGCATTTCCTATTTTCATTGCTACTGTTAGAAGCTTTAAAAACAGCAACAACAGAATGGCAGTGTGTGTGTGTGTGCTTTCATCACATGTGTGCAGTGATCATAAGAGACCAGGAGAGGATGTCAGATTCCCTGGTTCTAGAGTTACAGGTGGTTTTGAGCCACCTCAAGTAGGTGCTGCAAACGAACCCAGGTCCTGTGCAAGCAGAAAGTGCTTTTAAGATATTTGAGCCATGATAGTCGAGAGGGTGCCTGAACTGGCCTACTCTGGTGATCAGATGGCTGAACACCCTAACTGTCATCATAGAGCCCTCATCATCATAGTGACTGATGGAAGCAGAAACAGAGATCCATGGCCAGGTGTCAGGTTGAGCTCCAAGAGTCCAATCGATGAGAGAGAGGAGGGACATCGAGAGCAAGGGACATCGAGACCATGATGGGAAAACATAAGAGACGACTAGCCAAATTAGTGGAAATGCATGAACTGTAGACCAATAGCAGTGGAGCCCCCATGGTACTGGATTAGGCCCTCTGGATAGGTGAGGCAGCTGTTTAGCTTGAACTGTTTAGGGGGCCCCCAGGCAGTGGGATCAGGACCTGTCCCTAGTGTATGAGCCAGATTTTTGGAGCCTAGTTCCTAGGGTGAGACACTTTGCACAGCCTTGGTGCAGGGAGGAGGGGCTTAGACCTTCCTCAACTGAATGTATCAGGCTTTGCTGACTCCCCATGGGAGACCTTGCCTTGGAGGGGGTGGGAATGGAGGGTGGGTTTGTGGGGAGAGCTGGGGGGCAGGAGAAGGGAGGACAGGGGAATCTGTGATTGGTATGTAAAATGAGTAGAAAAATCTCTTAATAATAATAATAATAATAATAAAGATACTGAGCCATCTCTTCAGCTATAGCAGGGTTAGAGTGCTTTCATGTGAACTTGGTGACACAAAACTAAGAAGCAAGCAACTGACTCTTGCATGGTTTCTCACACCCACACAAGGAAACACTAAAATAATTTTCATAATATTTTGGGGTTCAAACACAAAGCAATTCTGGCATTAAGACTATAGGGTCTTTAGGATTGCTATGCTGAAGGCAAAAATCACATGAATGCCAACAGCATTTAAGAGACTTTCATCATGCACTCCTGGCTCTATGTATATTAACCTTATGTTTGTAAAAGAAATCATTTCTGATAGAATTATTGCAGTTGGCAAAGAGGAAATTCTTATGAGGTATAAAATACAACAAAATAAATCAGCTGTTTGTGATCCAAGTACTTACATTTCTTAATTTAAACATTTTACTGAGTTTTCACAATGCTGAAATTATACAAGATGCCAAAAGATATTTTTGTCTTATTGCTGATAGCCTCTTTATGGTGCAAACATACTGACAGCCATATTTCCTCCTTATTTTCTTAACAAATTTACAGTGAGCCATTAAAATAGAGGCAATATGACTGAGGCTGGAGAGATGGCTAAGTGGTTAAGAGCATATGTTGCTCTTGTAGAGGACTGTTCACTATTGTCTGTAACCCCAATTCCAGGGGATCTGGCACCCTCTTCTGACCCTGAAGAATGTTGCACACACATGGTTCATATACATACATACATGCAGGTGAAACACCCATACACATAAAATAAAAAGAAATAATCCTTTAGGAACAGTCTGATTCTTACACAATCTGGAAGTGTTTGGAAACTTTTAAATGATTAAGAAACAAGCATTTAAAACTTGTCTGAAAGCAGATGCATAAACAAAACTGCTGTGGGATAATGCTCTTGCACACTGTAAAGATTTGTCACTCAAATTGGTTTAATAAAATACTGATCAGCCAGTAGCCAGGCAGGAAGTATAGGTGGGGCAAGAAGACTAGGAGAATTCTGGGAAGAGGAAGTGCGGAGTCAAGAAGTCACCAGTAGACACAGAGGTAGCAAGATGAGAATGTCATATTGAGAAAAGGTACCAAGCCATGTGCCTAAATGTAGATAAGAATTATGGGTTAATTGAAGTGTAAGAGCTAGATAGTAATAAGCCTGAGCTACTGGCTGAGCATTTATAAGTAATATTAAGACTCAGAGTCAATTAGTTAAGAAGCTGCTGCTGGATATTTGGGAACAGGCAGGCAGGAGAGAAACTTCCGCCTACACAAAACACCAATGGCCAGTTTCTCATCACTTGTGGGAGGATTCTTTATGTGTAGTACAGGGTGGAAACCTACAAAATAAGCTCAATGCAACATCACTGGCTAGAGCATCTGAACCTGTGAAGCACTGATTTCCACAGGAACACAACAACAGTGTCTAATTGTTTTCCTACCCTCACAGAGCAAAGGAAACATT
The DNA here is from genome assembly GCA_902168405.1 of Peromyscus aztecus. Classification (NCBI taxonomy): domain Eukaryota; kingdom Metazoa; phylum Chordata; class Mammalia; order Rodentia; family Cricetidae; genus Peromyscus; species Peromyscus aztecus. The sequence continues at coordinate 57,819 of CABHPQ010153929.1, forward strand.
TTCCAAAATAGAAAACAAAAACCTACCCCCACTAATACTTAAAAATATGACAAGGAAAGCAAACATATCTCCTTAGCTGAGCAGAGTAAGGAGCTTAAGAAGCTCCGTTTCTCCAGAACTGGCCACACTCCAAAAGAGATCATCAGTCACCATCATTGAAGGTAAAATCAGAGCTCAGCCTTCACTTTGGCCAAGATGATAATTCCCGAATGTTTAAATGTTTTTTTGTTTGTTTGTTTGTTTGTTTTATGTGCATGGATGTTTTGTCTGTATGCATGTGCTTGTTGCCCACAGAGGGCACGAAAGGCAACCAGATCACCTGGAACTGGAATTACAGATGGTTATGAATCACAGGGTGGAAGTGAACTTGGGTCCTCTTCGAGAGCAGCCAGTGCTCTCCACCAGGTCAGTGTCAGAATGTCATTACAATAATATTGCTGTGGACATCTTGAACCCATCTGTCTGCTTCATGATCTTCCCCGTTTCTGAGTGGTAATACCAGCAGAGAAGTTGCTGACTATTGTTATGAATTATTATGCAGGGGGGGACCCCCGAGGGTATCCAGCAAGTTCAGGGAAACATGCTGGGCACATGCACACTATGTAGGCATAGTGTCAGCGCCCACAGTCAGTAATTCACCCAGACACTGTATCCACATGGAGAGTTTATTATAATAGAGAGATGAAGAGAAAGAAAGGAGAGAGAGAGAGAGAGAGAGAGAGAGAGAGAGAGAGAGAGAGAGAGTACACACCTCGTGGGAGGAAAAGTGGAAGAGAGAGAGAGAGGAAGGGGAGGAGTTTTTCCTTAGAATGAGAATCAAAGTGCAGGGTGGTGCCAAGGGGTGGGATTTCAAGGGGCAGATCAGAATATTAACAACTATGGCAACATCACCTGACTCTGTTGCTGGGCTGAAAGCTGCAGGTGCAGAGCTAGGGCTGCTGCTGCTTGCTACGAGGACTGGGGCCTGCTTGCCAGGACTCACATCTTGGAAGTTGGAAGCCAGGTCACCATTGTCAAATCATAATTTACTACTTCAGCTGTATGTCCATTGCTCTGTGTAAGTACCTTAAAACGCTAAGCCGTAGCAACCCCAGTCATTAGGGACTTTTAGGATCCCTGCTTTGGAGAGAGGAAGTCTACTACTCTAGAAAACAGCTTACTTAGTTCAGGTGTTTAAGAAATGGTAATGACATGGCAGGTGCTCCTCGCAGTGGGATGTGTCTCAATAAATCTGCCATTTTGAAAATGCTGTAAGCAGAACATGCCCCTAAATTCTTAATGTGCAGAATGCCAAGGCTCCCATCTAGAGCTCTGCTGTGACTGTTAATATGGATTGTCAGTTTGAATGGATCTACAATCACCCAGGAGAAAAGCCTCCGGGGACATCTAGGAGGAATTCTGTAGAATTCTTTAGGCATGCATAGGAGGGACTGTCTTCATGTGGGAAGACCCTAAGGGAGGGCAGCATCATTCTCCCGGCTCTGGTCTTGGACTGCATACAAAGAAGAGGTCGAGCTGAGCACCAGCATCATCTCCCTCTGCTTCCTGACTGCAGAGTCAATGAGACCAGCACTCCTCAAGCTCTTGAACTGTGACTTCCAAGCTCTGAGGGACAGCAACCCAGAACTCTGGGCCAAGATAAAACCTGTCTTCCTTAAGTTGCTTCTGTCAGGATATTTTAATCACAGCCACAGGAAAAGTCACCAAGACATCATCTCATAGCATAGGTTTCAAACTCATGATTCTCCTGACTCAGCCTCCTGAGTGCTGGGGTTGTAGCGTGTACACCACGCCTGACTCACAGTCCTAACTAACAGTGTGTGTCCTGTCCCTCTGAAGCAGCCACAGCAGTGTAGTGACAGTCACTAATGTTCCCTGATGTGGAGTTCCCACTAATATGCCTGCTCACCCTGCTTAGTTTTGTGAAATATTTTTCAATTTTTGCTTAATTAGGAAACTGGAATGGCCTTCTTTGTTTTCATTGCTCATCCAAGATGGCTGGGAATATGGCAAGTCTTCCTAAGAAGTCCCAATTGTGATATCTACAAGTAGAAAGAAATCAGTCCAACTGAAAGTTCATCCTGAAATCATACAAGTATATAGAAGGAGTTATGTGTTTTGGTGTGTTCTTGTGTATGTGTTTATTTTTTTAGTTTTGAAGAACTTAGGTAGTTAATGATAAATACGTTTTCTGGTCCACTAACCACAGCAATCATACACTAGTCCCCAACTCTACTCATGAGTCCTTTGGTTCCAGGAACTATAGTCTGAACCTTTGAGGCCCCTGGATTCTAACCAGAAAGTAAAATTATTTTCAACTTTCTGGACTCTTCCAAGCTCCCAGCTTTCATGTTGTATGTGAAGTCATCAGCCGGACTGCTTTGAAATTCTCTCTAGATTGAGCAATTGTCTGTAAAACTGGCGATGAGTGAGAGAAAGCTGTCTCGTGGATATTGTCTCATGTGTCAGGTGAGTGACACATGCATCACTCTGCAGCCATAACTCCAGGAAGCCAAGCATGCTGATGAGTGTGCAATGCCACAGTTGTGTTGATGTGTGTAATGTAGAGGTTGACTTGTGAATTTTGGACTTTACAGTGGTGTAGACTCAGTAGAACATTTAGTGAATCATATGAAATGTTCAACAGTTTATTATGAAGTGGTCACTGTATTGATGGTTTTGTACAACTTCAAGGGTAAGAGTCTAAGCGTTAATACGGATTCTTAACTTGATAGGGTCTGGAATCACCTAGGGGATGACTTCTGAGCATGTCTGTTAGGGACTTTCTAGATTGGGTTAATTGAGGTGAGAAGACCCACCCTGAATGCGGGTAGCACCATGACATGGGCCCAAGTCCCAGACTGAACCCAAAGGAGGGAGGGAATTGAGCACCAGCATTCACCTCTCCCAGCCAACTGGGGCTTCAGAGTGACTGAGAGCCCGCATAGACCCTTCCCTCCTGCAGCTGCTTTGCCAGTACCTTACTGCAGTGACAAGAAAAGTCAGTGACACACTGAGCATGTTCAAGGCGGGCTGGGCCAAGTCATGCTCTGTGAGGTGGTGACTGTGGATTCAACTTAGGTCACAGCCCCATGCCGAGGCATGTCTATAGAACTGTTCTACACAGCAGAGGTTGCATAGTTCCAACATGGCCATGACTCTGTCCTCCTCACCCAGTGGATCTTCTCAAGCATGCTCAGACAAGATCTTTTCTCCCTTTGGAACTGAATGAAGGGAACTGACATATGTACCAACTTCCGAGGCATTTCCTGGGAGATCCAGAGCATGTTTATTTCAGGATATAAAAATAAACCATTAGTGGGTGGTCAAAATAGCTTAGTTGAGAGAGCAAGAGACTGAAGAGAAACCACGGGGCTGCTGAGATGGCTTAGCAGGGAAGGGCACATGTTACTAAGGCTGATGATCCGAGTTCAATCCCCTGGACCCACATGGTGGAAGTAAAAAACCAATTCCCCAGTGCTTTGACACACATATCCACAAACATGCACACATACACTAAATAAAAATGTAGCAACAAAGCTCAAGCTCATCCAGTGAAAAATTCTCTGTTGAAACACAAATGATCTTGCATATCTGAAGTGGACACTGAGACCCTAATTCTACTGTAAGTGTGCACCCTCAATGGTGTTCCTCCCTGCAGGCAGTGTGGGAGGGACTCTTAGGAGGACAGGGCATGCACACATAGCTGTAGGTCAGACAACTACTTCCCTGGTTTCCCTGTGCAGACGTCACTGTGCTGGCCGCAGACTCTCGACACAGCATCCATGAATAGCAGATGAAGTTGCTGAGGAAACCCATGCTTTAAAATTAGAGAAACATGGTGACATTGGGGACCACACAAATAGAAAAGAATAGAAAGTCCTGGGGTTATAAATACCTTGTGACAGGCAGCTTGCCGAAAACATTAGCAACCGTCCCCACCCACCCTTAAGCAAGTGTTAATACAATGTGCTATTAATATATCTAAGTCAGCAAAGAACTTACATTAGGAACAGTCTTGCCCAAAGAGCCTTACACTAGGATGTGTATGAGAGAAGAGACAGACAGACAGACACACACACACACACCTACACACACACACACACACACACATACAGAGAGAGAGAGAGAGAGAGAGAGAGAGAGAGAGAGAGAGAGAGAGAATTTAATTTGAGTTTAGGAGACTATCAGGGATCAGAGCCTTGCAGCATAATGTCTGAAGGATGCAGTGTGTAATTTTTCTCATGTTAACTCTGCAATAAAACGCACGCTCTCTTTTCATTGAGTGGGATTCTTTTTAGTGATGCTCAAGGGCCTGGTGTGTTCGGGTGGGAGAGATGGAGGCAGTTTGGGGATTTACAATGTGTGGTAAAGACCATGTCAATGAGGCCTTGAGTGGTTAGGCACTCTGGAGCTTGTACCAGATGGACAAGGGATGGCAGTCATTTCAGAGCTGCCTGAAACTGTGTTATCCAGAGGGGCCACACAGCTGATAACAACAGCAGAGGAAGTCAGTGTGCCAGGCAAGGGCAGGCAGAGAGGCAGCTTGGGGAGCAATGCCCAGTATAACGGCTTCTCTGACCTCTCAAGAGTGTATCCTGAGCAGACTGAATTGTGTCTCCTGAAACCTGTGTGCTGAAGTCTTACACTGCAGTGCCTCAGACGGTCTGTATCTGGAGATGGGGCCCTTAAGGAAGAGAAACTGAGGTGCTTTTGGTGAGCTCTAGCCTGATATGACTGGTGTCCTTATGAGAAGGTACTGGGAAGCAGGTATTCCTAGATGAAGACCACATGTGGATGGCCACAGAGTTGCCTTCAGAAACAAACAATTCAACAAAAACAATGCTGTTGACACAGCCCAAATCCAGACTGTAGCCTTCAGTGTTGTGTGGTAAACCTTTATGTTGCATAAGTGTGTCAGCCTGGTGTGCTTTGCTATAGTGCTGGCAAATGAGTCCATTTCCCACTGCAAGCACCTTAGGTACAGTTAGAGATAAGTGATTTCATTTTCAGGGGATGAATTGAGACTGGTGGATGGGAATGTAGCACAGGTGAGAGTCTGTTCTCAGATACCAAACATGGCCCATTGGCAACATCTGCATGGGGAAAATCACTTTCTGGAGGTTTATTTACCCCTTGGTATATTTGTACATCCAAGGGAGATTTTCTATTTTTCTCTCCTTTTAATATATCAGGATTCTGCCTTTAAAATCCTAGGGAAATAATACCTTGAGTTTTGTTTTTTTCTTTTATTTTCAGTCAGTATAAAGAAAAAAATGATTTTTCAAAGATAACTACATAGGGGATAAAATTTTAAAAGGCAGATTGAAGCAAGGGTCATTTTACACTTTACAGAAAACCTCTCAGGCCCCTGCAGAACACAAGCACATATCTGCAGAATAACTAACTACCCAGGCCAGACAGTATTCATTCTGAAACTGTTTGCTCAGTGCTTACTGTAATTTTTAAAGGCACAAAACAATAAAAAGTTCTATATGAATGAGGCTGGCAGATGACTCAGAGGTTCAGATACTTGTTGCTCTTGCAGAAGACCTGAGTTCACTTCCCAGCACCCATACTGGAAGGTTCATTAGTAACTCCAGCCCCAGGGGATCTTTTGTCCCCTTCTGACCTCTTTTGGCTACACACACACACACACACACACACACACACACACACACACACCAGAGTTTTTGGTTCTTTAAATCACTCCAGGGATTGCTGGAATATTTTATCGGTTGCTTCAAGACAGAGTTTGGGGGATTCTGTCAATAACAGATGTGTCCCTGTGGGTGAGCAGACCTGAGTCACTAGCTCTTCAGCAAGGTTCCTTCCAGGCCTTTCCCACCAACTTAACAGAGAATTCCATCAGGGAAACAAGTGAAGTAAGTTCTCCTGTCATGTCTTCCTGACTCTGAGCAGGCTTACACCGCTCTGTACGTTGAGGTCAGTTGAAGCAGGTCTGAGCATCAATTGTCACCTGTAACAGCCAGGTTTAGCATGCTTGTCTGTGTTGACAAAACAGACTTGGTACAGCTGGGGGGCTTGGCCAGTATAGGCCTGAATACTTGATGGCTGGGAAGAACTTTGCTCTGTCCTAACGCAGAACTGACTCACCATTGCCTCTAGAGAAATTGGATTCTCATTTAATCATGCATGCGTGCCACTTACCACTACATAAAAAAGTTATCTGTTAGAAATTGTAGATTTCCTTGGAGACCTGAACAGACACTACATCAGAGTTGAGGCAGGGCAGAAAGACAGAAATAATCAGGGGCACAAGGAAAAAGAGCCCCTCACTCCATGGTCTGGTTGCATCAGCTACTCTTCTGTTATAGAATACCCTGATGGAAAGCAACCTGGAGAAGGCTTTATTCTGGCTTGAAGTTCCTCAGAAGACACAGTCCATCGTGGCAGGGGTGGTACAATAGCAGGGGCATGAAGCTGACCTGGAAGCAGAGAGAGAGAGAGAGAGAGAGAGAGAGAGAGAGAGAGAGAGAGAGATGGATGGGTGGATGGGGGAGGGAGGAAGGAGGGAGAAATGGAGGGAGGGAGGGGGAGAAGGATGGAGGGGGAAAGGGAGGGCGCAGGAAGCAGGGCCCTCAAGGCCCTCCCCAGTAGTATGTATCCTCCATCAAGGCCCCACCTCCTAAAGATTCCTTAACCTTCCCAAACAGCACCACTGGCTTGGTTCCAAGTGTTCAAACACATGAGCCTGACTGGGAAATGTCTTGTTTAAACCACCACACTAGTAGAAGCTTCTCCTGAGATGAGAAGCAAGAATTTTAGCACAGTTACATTTGCTTTGGAGGTTGGTAACATAGAGTAGACACACCTTTTACATACAAATATTTTATATGGAAGGAACAGTGAACCAGGCTGCAGTCATGAATGAATGTGACTGTGGCTAGAGCTTCACACCTCTGACAGATGTTTTCTGTAGTCTCACTAATAAAACTATTAGCCTTATTTACAGTAAAGACACCCTAACTCAAGGAATTCCTACCTCATCAGTCATAATCTTGCCAGGAACCACCCACTGATCTCATTTAAATTCCTTAATCATCTTTTCATACAGTAACTTTAAAATCACTAAAATCCTGCAGATGATGGTTGTAAAGACAATGAAGTGGGACTCTTCTTCCAGAAGCCCACACCCAGGCTCTCAGGTGTCTCTTACTTTCTTCTTGAGTATTTGTTTCTCTTAGCTCTTGTGGTTAAATCCTATGTTTAAAATGTCTTTTAATGAACGCTATCAATGCTTCCCACTGTCTCCTCATAAAATTCTTTTCAGTCAAGAGCCCAAGGATCTCAGGTATCCTTTCTCACTTGTCCTTAGTAAATCTATGCCCACTCTGTTTTTTCCTGATTCTTTTAGGGCACAAGACAATGAAGAAAATGAGCTTAGACACCTCTAGCTAGAGGTGGCTCCAGTCTGGTCCAGCACCCTAAGCTCTTCAAGGTGTGGCCCTGCACATCATTGCATCATAGGCACATGAATGGCTATACTTTCCTTCAAGGACAGATTGTCAGAACGATATGCAATCTCTTTCAGAGTGACAAGCTTCTCCTCTGTTTGGCACCAGGCCAGTCCTTTTCTCCTCCCAGTGTGGGATTCCTAGGGAAATGAAAATTTCTTTGGGTCCACTGTTTCAGCCATCTGATAGCCAATGGGAGGGATACAGTGTCTCTTAAGAATGCCCTCATTCCTTCCAGGATGGCTGCTGCGTGTTAGACACTTGTATTCATGGGCAACGCCATCTCCCCCTTTTATTTAGAAAGCTGTATGAAGTGCTGGTAGCCTGGGTCTTGTAAAGAAAGTAGGTTAACTACAAAAGCAATTCCTAGATTCCATTGTACAGCATTTAACATTGTACAGCATTTAAGGTAGCCATTTCTTTTAATTAATGAAAATAAAACTTCCACACTCTCTCAAGGCCTCTCTATTAGAGGTGATGCCAGGGGTCAGTGCACCTCCCTCAAAGACCCACGCGCTAGATGCAGAACGACTCCCTGGCACCCTCACAAAGGTCTAACAAGCCTTTAAAATGCAAAGCAAATTCTTAAGGTTCTGGAAGGCCAGGGAGATGTGGGGGAATTTGGAGTCTGGCTTTATTGCTCATAATTTCTCATCTTTAGCCATTTGTAAGTATTTAACAATGATTCTATTTATATATGATAGCATGCCACACTAACAATCATAAACATACTGTAGCCAATAGCTGCCCTTCTTTCTGTTGTAGTTAGTTTTTTATCAACATGGGATTATCAAGACCTGGGCTTCAGCTGGGAGAAAAATGCCCAAGGAGACAGAGAAGGGAGAGAGCCAAGTTTGTTCTACAGCAATGGCTGACTTTGATGCCGTTCTCTAGTTAATGCCTTTGACTCTCAAGAGAGAACTAATTGGAAGCAGGTTTCCTCATTCACGGCGTCCCCAACCTTCAGCGTACACTTCAGAGCAATTTCCGGTTCAGCAGAAAGCACCTTTACCTGCTGAGTCCTCTCACCAGCCCTAAAGGGATTGTGGAGATGGCCTGGGCCTCTGTTGGGAGCCTTTGTTCAATTGCCGCTTTAGACTTCACAGGTTCTCAACTCACACTTTGAAGCTTCTGGTATCTCTCTCTCTTTAGTGGATTGAAAAAGTACTTTTTGAGTCTTCCTGGTCAGCATGGACGCCTGGAGGTCATGGAGGTCTCCCTGCAGAAAAAAGAAACCATAAGTAGCTATTTGAGTTTAAGGCAAGTGTGATCAGCACTGAGTGTGAACAGGGCTGAGAGCATAGTTCATTGAAACGTCAGTACGGAAGGCAGCATTTTAAACGGTCTGAAGCAGACAGTTGCTTCTTCTAGTTTGAAATCTGCCTAATCTTAGTGACTCTTTCTCAAAGTCCAGGGAATGATGGTGTAAAATGCCGGGATTGGCTTGGCATCCATAGTTTCCCATGCCTCATTTGACCACATCTCCTGATCTAATTCATCACCTGGCTTAATTTAGTGATGGCATTGAAGGCACCAGGTGCATTCATGTTGATATCCTTGGCTACCGTGTTCAAAGAAGCTTAGTCCGGGTATAAGAATCCAGTTTTGTTGGAATATTTCTATGAAGCCGCTGATGACCTGGACTCTGGTGCCTTTGCTTTAAAACTAAGAAAAAATTTAAATTATATTCATAAGCCAATTCAGCATCTTTATGTCTCTAATTCATATACATATAAACTATAGAAAATGAGGAGGAAACACTGCTTCCAGATGATTCTGAGACTTCCAGACTTACACTGAGAAAACTTGTGTGTTGAGATCAAGGTGTGGCTAGAGGTGCCAAGAACCTGCCCATGTGCTGGACTGTGCTTCTTGCCTCTCGGTTCCTGTCTTAGTTGGGTTTTTTTTTTTTTATCATGTAAAGAGACACCATGACCACAGCAATTCTTGTAAATGAAAACATTTAATTGGGGTGGCTCACTTACAGTTTCAGAGGTTCAATCCATTATCATCATGATGAGGAGCATGGTGGTGTGTAGGCACATGGTGCTGGAGCTGAGAGTGCTACATCTGGCAGGCAACAGGAAGTCAACTGACTGTCACACTGAGGGAAGCTTAAGCAAAGAGGCCTCAAAGCCTGCTCCCAACGTGACACATTTCCTCCAATAAGACCACACCTCCTAATAGTGCCACTCTCTTTGGGGGCCATTTTCTTTCCAAACACCACATTCCTCTCCCTGGCCCCCAAAGGCTTATAGCCATATCATAATGCAAAATGCATTTAGTCCAACTTCAGAAGTCCCCATAGTGTATAACAGTCTCCAACTTGTTCCAAAGTCAAAGTCTCTTCTGAGAGGCATGGCAATCTCTTAACTGTGATTCCCTTGTGAAAATCAAAATCAGAAAGCAGGTCACATACTTCCAACATATAATGGCACAGGATACACATTACCTTTCCAAAACACAGGGAAGGGGGCATAGTGAGGAAACTCTGGACAAAAGTGAGACCGAAAACCAGTTGGACAAATGCAAAACTCCCCAGCTCCGCGAAGCGAATGATGACAAAAAGCTCTTCAGATCTCCAACTCTGTTCAGCTTTGTTGACTACAACACACTTCTTTCTTGGGCTGGTTCCACTCCCTAATAGCAGCTCTCCTCAGCAGGCAATCCAGGCTTCAACTTCACAGCTTCATGCAATGGCCTCCCTAGGGACACCCTTGACACATCCTGGCCTCAGCTGCTTTCTTTAGGTACAGAGACAAATTCTATAACCCATTTCTTCTATTCTTAACTCTAAAGCCAGAACCATGTGGCTGAAGCTGCCAAGTTCTGCTGCTTACTGGGGCCTGAACATGGCCCCCTTGTTCAATTACAGCTTCATTAGCTTTCTCTCCTCCATTGCTTAAGCTTGACTGTCCTTGAACTTGCTCTGTAGCCCAGGCTGGCCTCAAACTCAGAGATTCACCAGTCTCTGATTTCCCAGTGTGGGGGATTAAAGGCATGCACCAATCACCCCTGACACTAAGCTTTTCTTTAGTTCCTTTTCAGTATAAATCTTCATTAGAGTTACCAACAAAACCCAGAGGACAGAGTCTATACTAAGCTGTTTTGAGATTTCTTCTGCCAATGAAATTAATCCAAAATTCTTCACTTTAGCCTTGGGCAAACTTTTTGGACAAGAGCAAAAAGCAGACACCAAAATATCATAAGAACAATTTCTAGGCAACATACTAAAATTCTTCTCCTCTGAAACTTCTTGAAGTAGCACCCCAAAGTTCATCAAATCAGGCTCAGCACCACCGTCTTCCATACTCCTACTAGGATGGCCCATTAAACAGTGCTTAACGTGTTCAACTGCTTCCTAATCCACGGTCCCAAGGTCCCTATTCCTTCAAACAAAAGCATGGTCAGGCCTATCACAGCAATACCCCGTTCCTGGTACCAACGTCTGTCTTAGTTAGGGTTTTTTTTAGTGTGTGAAGATACACCATGACCATAGCAATTCTTATAAAAAAAATATTTAATTGGGGTGGCTCACTTACAGTTTCAGAGGTTCAGTCCATTATCATCATGATGAGGGGCATGGTGCTGGAGCTGAGAGTGCTACATCTTGCAAGCAACAGGAAGTCAACTGACTGTCACACTGAGGGAAGCTTGAGCAAAAGAGACCTCAAAGGCTGCCCTCACAGTGACACACTTCCTCCAACAAGGCCACACCACTTAATAGTGCCACTCCCTTTGGGGGGCACTTTCTTTCAAATCACTGCACTCACTGACCATCTAATTCTCACACTGGGAAGCAGGTGAAATAATCCTGTCAGTCACATCCTAAGGAACCAGCACTAGAGAAGTTCTTAAGTTTTGGTACCCACTAGTCAAGCCCTCTTCCCTGAGCCTGAGCTGAGGATGCTGACATCTTTTGATGGCCGACTGCATCTGAACCATTTACTGGTCAGCTAACTAAAGTCTCCGCAATGAATACACTAGAAGCACAGAGACAGACTTCTGGGAAAGGTGGGCATTCAGTTGTTTTCTCAGTGTAAGTCTGGAAGTCTCAGAATCATCTGGAAGCAGTGTTTCCTCCTCATTTTCTATAGTTTATATGTATATGAATTAGAGACATAAAGAGATGCTGAATTGGCTTGTGAATATAATTTAAATTTTTTCTTAGTTGATAAAATAGCGATGTGTAGAGAAACAGCATATTTTCAAAGGTTTCCTGTCTTTTCCCACTGAGACTGTGGATGTGAACATAAAACCAAGCAGGCACATTGGTCCAGGGGCCAGTCTCAGGCTGGATTTAGCTAGCAGCCTTGTCCACCATCAAGCTATGAGGCCTTGTTGAGTTTCAGGCAGCTGAATAAACCTTCCCTCTTCAATGTCAAAAAACCACTCTCTGTTTCTAAGGAAGATGCTCTGTTGGCAGTAAATTAGTTGCGAGGACCCTGAGCATCTGTCTCTAGTGTCCCAGGTTCAGCCGTCTGCCAAAGGTCAGGGGCTAATCAGCCCTGCTGCTTGGTTACACAGCAGAATAACAAACAGTTTCAAGGCCAGCGCTGTGTGTGGACACACTGGGGCCCTCACACTTCCCCGCAGCATTTGAAGGCAGATTGGAAAAAGGGCTCTTGTTTGCCAAACCGATGTTAAGAGTGTTCAGGTGGACCATCCACAGCTCAGAGCTTGTATTTACTTGCTTCAAACACTTGTTATCAACACAGCTGCCTGCGATGGTCTGAGAAATGTTTACAGCACCACGCAGTTGCTGCTAGGACCCCTGTTCCCTGCACAGGAGTGCATACCACTCCGTTGAGGGTCATGATGTGGGGGCTAGGAGCTGGAATTTTATCTCCCACTTTGTGCTCGCATGTCCGAAGGGGTAGGCACTATTCATCTTGTAAAGCAGGTGAGACATTCCTAAGATGAAATGAGGTAATTGGTACATTTGTCTTTGCTGCCTAGAGGCCTAGCTCCTCAATATTTAATGAACTCAACTTCTGTGATGTTCACCGTTCTGGTTAGGATAGTGAAGTCCTTTGAAAATCAGTGTGTGGGTAAAAGCTTTCTGCCTCCTCTGCCGACAGAAAACAACATTGTGGACCCGCAACATCTGAGGTGGATGAAATTGACAGGTAGCCCTGATGATAATTCAGTGAACCTGATTGGAAAGAAGCCATTTGTGATTTAATTTCCAAAGGGAATTTGATGGATCTTACCCTGGTCTTCATGGACCACCCCCCCCTTCAAAAAAAAAAAAAGAATATAACTTTGTGATCGTCAGCTTATATTGGGCCAATGTTCATACTTGCAGCCCATTATTTCCAGGTTGAATTAATTGACTCAGCATGGGAGATAAAAGGCATGTCACTGGTCTTTGGATTTCTTCTTGTAATAGACACAAGAATTAACCTTGAGCCCGGCGGTGGCGGCACAAGCCTTTAATCCCAGCAATCAGGAGACAGAGGCAGGCAGATCTCTGTTAGTTTGAGGCCGGCCTGGTCTACAAAGTGAGTTCCAGGACAGCCAGAGCTGTTACACAGAAACCCTGTCTCAAAAAACCAAACCAAACCAAAATAAAACAAAAAACCAAAAAGAATTAGCCTTGAAATGTTTAAGAACAAAACCCAAATCATCAGTTTGTTATAATCATAAAATTATGTGGTAGCAGATCCATTAATGATCTTCACAGACTAATTATTATATAATATATATGTTCCTATGATTTCTATGAAAGCAAAGCACCATTAAATGATTCATCAGAGCTAAGCTAGCATCGAAGTTGACAAAATGTAATAGAATTTGAGCCTCTTCACCATTTGCTACAAAGTAAAATTGAAGAGTGTATGTGACAGTTTGCCCCTTTTTGAGTCTGTGTATCAAATGCATGAACATAATGTCGACACAATGGCAAGAAAGAAGAGAGGACTTGTTCTTGGATATCTCAGAAGCTAAGCCAGAGAAGCCAGGATTGCTCATTTCTGAAGCCCCAGCACAGACTCCTGGGCCACAGGCTTGTGTGCCAGTGCCAGCCAGGCTTGCTTCCTGGACTGGGTGATGAACCTTGTCTGCTTCAGAGTAGGCCAGGTACCACTTAAGCTAAAACACACACCATCCGCGCGACGTGCGACACCATTCTGAGCTTGTGGGAGTTTTTCCCTTTGCTGAACATTAGCTCACGTCCCACGTGTGTTCTCAGTGTCTATTTAGAACCGCAGCTGCAGAGTGCCACGGTTCTCAGAAGTGCCCCTCCCACCCCCTCCCCCCACCCCCTTCACCCTACTCTCCCCCTCTCCCCCCCCTCGCTCCCCCTGGTTCATCCAAATCTGTTTCCCCACCTGTCAGCAGGCTCAGGGCATTCCTTTCACAGAAGATAAAATTTTGGATTTATTATTAGAATTCTGACTTGGGAATACTCACTGCCAGAGTGTGGAACACAGCAGCCCAAGCTACAGTGGGGTGTCACATTTCTCTTGGCTCTGGCTGACACCCAGGCACTCAGAGAATCTTTCCACAGTGTGCTGGCCCGCCACCTCTTTTCCACGTGCAACCAGATGGCAGTATGTTAGAGAGAAGCTTTTATTAAGATGACAGCATCCTAAAGCTATTCTTCTAAGTGCCAAGCGAGCATTCTGGGACCCCGGAACATCAGGCCCAGTGTGATAAAGGAGCAAATTACTTAGAAAAGTCCTTCAGGAGTCACTCACACAAAATTGAAGGCAGTACCCCTGGCATGAGCCTTCTGTCCCCAGGATCTGCTTCCTTTGGTTTCTGGGGTCCGGGTTCTTTTTTAATCCAAAGTTTCAGTGAGTTACTGGAAGACAGTAAAAGTTTCACTCCGGGTTTAAAATGCTCACAGAGAAGAAAGTAACGATAAAAAGGGAATGCTCTCCAGGGTGTGTGGAAACCTGTGGCTGCTTGGCACAAGCGTTAGGGTCTGCCTCCCTGCTGCTACTGGTCTGTGAAAGAATGAGGCTCTTAACCCCTACTAGCTTGACCCTGACCCCACCCACACAACACCAATTCTACATCACCCCACTCCATGGGATGGCTACTTTGAAAAAATATTACCGACACTGATGTGAATTTTCCCTTGCTCCCTGGAGGCTCACATCCTTACATACATCCATACATACGGAGTATAGAGTATGATCCATAGGCAGCCTGGACCTGCTGCAGCATCCTTACATACATCCTTACATACGGAGTGTAGAGTATGATCCACAGGCAGCCTGGACCTGCTACAGCTGGTCCTGGAGGGCTCACCACTTGCCTGCAGCTCTGGCTGTGCACTATCTACAGGCCTGGTGTCCCTACTCTGAAAATTTCAAATCTGAAATACTCCAAAACTTCAATGTTTTTGAGGGTGGACATGATGTCACAAGTGGAAAATTCTTGTGACATCAGAGTCAAATGAAGGTGTGTCAAACATTTTGTATCAAATCGCCTTCGTGAATTGTGGGTAGGCCATGTATGAGACATGAATAATGCAATGTTTAGAGTCAACTCCCACTTCTAAGTTATCTCCTGTTGTACATTCAGATACCCCATGATCTAAAAATTCCCCAAACTAGAAGCACTTGTGATCCTTAGCACTTTCAGTAAAGGATTCTCAGGCAGTGCTCTCTCTCTGTCTCTGTCTCTGTCTCATGTGTGTTTGTGTGGGCAGGTGTGCCACACAGCGTGCCACAGGACATCTCTGAGTTCATTTCTTCCCTTCCACATCTATGTAGGTTCTAGGAATCAAACTCAAGTGGGCAAGACCTTTTACCCACTGAGCCTCTCTCCAGACAAGGTTGCCTCACAGTCAACAGAAACCATTTAAAGAAACATGTCCCCAGGTGAGTGGCCATTGCTCCATCCTTCCAACTTTGAGAGCATCAGTTTCCAACCATAGAAGTAAGAGGAGGACTCATCAGCACAGCTTGGCTAGGACTTATAACCTGATACACCCTCCTACTTCTCCAAATAAGGGGGAAGTCGCCTTTCCCCTGTCTGAGGCTCAACAGTGTACAAGTTTCCCTGTCCCTGTCCCAGATGCCCCATTAGATGATGAACTGAAAAAAACAACATTGGTTCTTAGTAAGATGGTTCTTCTCATAAGGGTTGCTCACACTGGACAAGGATATCTGCTAAGCAGCTTCCAGAGTCTCTACTAAGACTAGGCATCCTTCAGCATGTGAGCAGGCAAGTTGCTATGAACATCCTGGGCATCCCGGCAGGAGGGAATGATTCATGGCCACCATTGTGGCTGTTTCTGTGAGCAGCCTCCTTGGAGGAGGGCTATCATTTTCTTTCCTGGGACTGAGGAGAATTTGTTGATCTGTGCACATTCTTTATTTTGGGAAGACTGCAGGGTTGTTTTTCCTGGGTTTAAAATAGGAAAGGAAAGGAGAGGGAAGGTATGGTGATATTTTCTTTTGTACCAAAATGTTATTTGTATGTTAATAAATAAAGTTGCCAGGGGGTCAGAGCTATTAGCAAGCCTTAGGAAAGCAGGGCAGTGGTGGTGTACGCTTGTAGTCCCAGCACTTGGTAGGCAGAGTTAGGTAAGTCTCTGTGTGTTCAGGGACACAGCCAGCATTGGATACACATGCCTTTAATCTCAATACCCACCATGGAACACCTGGAAGTCTATACAGACAGGCTGTGATGAGGCGGTCATGTGGTTGGGTTTACAACCAATGAGAAGGCAGAACAGAAATTCTATATAAGGACTTTAACACAGGAGGTGCTGCTGTGGGATGTTCTGTATGGCAAATGTGTTGCTAATAAAACACTGATTGGCCAGTGGCTAGGCAGGAAGTATAGGCGGGACTAACAGAGAGAATAAAAAGAACAGGAAGGCAGAGGGAGTCTCTGCCAGCCAGCCACCACCAGGACAAGCAGCATGTAAAGATGCCGGTAAGCCACGAGCCACGTGGCAAGGTATAGATTTATAGAAATGGATTAATTTAAGCTATAAGGACAGTTAGCAAGAAGCCTGCCACGGCCATACAGTTTGTAAGCAATATAAGTCTCTGTGTTTACTTGGTTGGGTCTGAGCGGCTGTGGGACTGGCAGGTGAGAGAGATTTATCCTGACTGTGGGCCAGGCAGGAAAACTCTAGCTACAAGGTGCGGCTGGTTTGGAGAGGTAGGATCACCGCAGGAGGAAGGATAAGGTTTTAGCTCTTAGCTCTGACCTCTTGGCTTTCTTCCTTGCATTGCTTCTCTGTGTTTTTTATTTAGTAAAATGGTTGGTTACATCTACATTTGGTGCCCAACGTGACAAGAATCCATTAAACCGCTTTGCTTGGCTTGGTGGCAGGTCCGGTTTCTGGCCTGGGTGGCCCGGCTCCCTAGCTCGGGCCCAGGTCTGACTGACCCGCAGCTGTTGCTACTTGCTTAAAGCTAGTGCTACAAACAACTCAGGCCTGCCCTGCCTGTAAAGCCAAGGCTTGATTTGGCTCAAGCGGCTACGCTTTTTTGCTCTCTCTCTCTCTCTCTCTCTCTCTCTCTCTCTCAATTCACACCTCGAACACCAGGTGGCTGTTTTGAAATTCCCTCGGATTTCTACTGTTCTATGCCGACTTGGTAAGTCAATTAACATATCTATTTAAAAGAGAATTTTTTTCTACATTAAAAAAATGGGCTTTATGTGTACATTGGAAGAAAATTGGGCTTTGTTTGAAATTTTAGGCACTCTGACAATGGAACAACTATATGAGAAGGTTAATATTGATCAAATTATTCAGTTTGTTACTTTTTTATCCTCATTGTACTATTTAAAAAGATAGTCAATTTAAGTGTCAGGATAACAGTCTTAGAAAAACCTGTAAAAATGAATTATAGAGAAATTCAAATTCAAACAGAAGAAATTAACAGCGGAGTTGGTTAAAAATTGGATCATAAGGTTTCAGAAAGAAAACCTGTTTTCACACAATCACCCTTAATTTATCCGATAGCCGTACAACAGCTACCTGGTGAAGAGGATGTACAAAATACTTGGTTGCCAATTGAAATGTTAGACTCACAATGATTTAAGGAAGCAATAGCATCTTATGGCATGCATTCTCCATATGTAAAACAAATGTTAAACACCTGGTCAACTTGTAATAGGATTCTACCACACGACTGGCGGGAACTGGCACAGGCTGTTCTTGAACCCGGACAAAATCTCCAATTTAAAATGTGGTTTAAAGATGAGGCTAAAAATATAGAAAAACAATGGAGGGATAAAGGAATACAAATCTGCCAGGATCAGCTTATTGGAGAAGGTCAATATGCTTCAGTACAAGCACAATGTTTATATGATGTCCAAACCTTAATTCTATGTCAAACGGCAGCCTTAAATGCATGGGACAGAGTTGAGGAACCAGGAAAAAAAACTGAGTCATTCACAAAGGTTATACAGGGCCCAAAAGAATCTTTCACAGATTTTCTACAAAGATTGACTTCAGCAGTACAGAGAATGGTTCCAAATTCAGAGGCTAGTCATATAATAATTGAATCTTTGGCCTTTGAGAACGCAAATGCAGCATGCAAAAGAATAATCAGGCCGTTAAAGGCAAGATCTGCACCTTTGGAAGATTGGATTAAAGACATGGTTAATGTTGAGGCTCATGACCAAGATGATATGTGGGTAGGAGAGGCAATGTCAAAGGGTTTGAGAAATGTTAGATGTTTTGGATGTGGAAAGCAAGGACATTTAAAAAGGGACTGTAAACAGGTCATTCCTAGAAATAATGTTTCTTCAAAGAACAATGGCAACAGAATGCCCCTTCCTTGTGGAGTATGCGGAAGGTGTGGTAAGGGAAAACACTGGACAAACGAGTGTAGATCAGCAAGGGACAGACAGGGTAATCCTTTGCCTCGGGCTTCGGGAAACTCCCAGAGGGGCCTCAGGCAGGCCCCCACAGTAAATCCAGTTCAAACCTTTCCAGCATTTGTAGAGGAAATCCCTGCTCTAAGCGATTAAATAACCAAATGCCTATTGGAATAAATCATGTTGGTTGGGATGATGAAACAGATAGAATAGGAAATTCAGGAAAAAACATAAAAAATTTTTTTGGCAAACTTCTATTAATGAACAAAGACCAAAACTGACAATAAAAATAAATGGTGTTTTGTTGTCTGGTCTGGTAGACACAGGTGC
>CABHPQ010153930.1:4785-35197 GCA_902168405.1 Peromyscus aztecus
TCCCCCCCTCCTTTTGGAATAAGAATGAAATTTTTTTGAAATGGTTTCAATTAAAGCTGTATAGTTTGAATTGGCTTTCAGTTCATGTCAAAATAGGAAAGGGGTAGCATAGACATCCTGTACAGAAAAACAGGTACTGAGTGGAGATAAAGTCCTCCACTTGAAGGTAAAAGGAGCAGTTGTATATAAACTAGAACAAGCCACTCCTCTGCATTTGCTGGCAATACAGTTCTTGGACCACACATGGATTGCTGACAGTAAAGACAGTTTACCAGTTTTGTTTTTTTTTTTTTTTTTTGAGTATGCAAAAGTTTGACCAGTAGACCAAGTGCTGTCTGTGTCTTTGCTTTATGGATGAAGATCCCTTTATTCCAACCCCACATTTTATTAATATTCAGAAGGCTGAAATACAGGTTTATTCATATGTATTTCTTCCCTTAAGTGAAAGTGGGGTTACTCGCTTGCCTCGAGTTATAAGGAGAAACAATAGCCACCTAACTTAGCTTGTTTCCAGATGGAATTTTTTCAGCTTTGACAGGTAGCCTCAACTTCCTAGGGAGAACATACATTTCTTGCATAATGTATCTTCTCTCAAAAACTATTTTACCTGTTTTATTTGCTGCTAGTCCCTGTCTTTGGTAGGGTAAAAGAGGGGAGGCACTGGTGAGAATTAGGACTGCAGGAAGGTGGGAGGATGTCAGAAGGGAAAGAGAAGGATGGTCTGAGAGCAAATGACTTGGAAGTGGAAAGTGAATCAGTGCTCCTTGAGAGTGTCCTTGAGTTTGATAAATGATTAATGGTAAAGAACTGGGGACCTGTTTATCTCCCATTTAACCAGTGTAACAGTGTCTAGGTTATATTACTTTGCATAACAATAACTGGCATTGGGAAAAGGGGCCTGATCCCTATATGTATAATTATCATTTCCTAGTTCCCACCCCCTACTTTTTATATAACAATAGCTCCTTGGAGCTTAATCTCAAAACTATTATCTAGTCTCAAGCAAAACTACAGGCAAAAATTAAGAAAACAAAAAAACAGTAGCTTGAAGAAATGAAGCCAAGAGGCTAAATATAAGAAGGATTGTATCCCTATTTACAATAGAAGTCTGAATAACAGGAACCTGGGTCTCCTGCCATATGCCTTCAATGCCTCCTCTCACCTACCAGTTCAGTGCAAGGAAAAATATCATTTAAGCAAAAGTATACTACTGTTTGATTTATCCAGAACTGTATATGAAATGAACTATATTTTTTCCTTATGACCATGTTCACACTTTGATACTGCATTATTTATGTATGTTCATATCACTGTAGCACTTTGAAGAAAATTCTTACCTTTGTAAATACATAAATTCATTTTTATAGGTGGAAACTAGCAAAGATATTACATAGAAAATAGTAAAGCTGTTCATTCAAATGCAAAAGTACTAAATTCTGTGGATTCAGTACATATGCTTTTTCTCAGTTTGGCAAAAGAGGAAATATTTTCAAACTATAGTTATATTCAACATGTTGTCTATTCTCTGTAGACAACACAGACTTAGATTACTCAGGAAGTTGAAAATATCTTAAAACAGTATTTACTCCTTAAATAAGGCAGTTATTAAATTTTAAAACTTTTAAATAGATAAACAACATTTACTTTTCCAACTTTTAAAAATAAAACTAAATGGCAGCCGCTTTAATACAAATGATATCCAATATAGACTTGACTTTGAAATTCACATCATACCCTAAAACATTACAGTACACTGTACTTCTAGCAATTAATGAAGACTATATGCAAGCATCCTTTCTAAATTAAGCACAAATTGTAATCAATCCCTCTTGATTCATAATGAAGAAAAAGAATTATCCTCAGTGCCTGAACTTCCATTAGATGAACAGATTTTTCAAGATATTCAAATTCTGATTAAGTCGTGCTAGCTCTGACACTCTCCAAAGACTCAGCACTGTTTTGACTTGAGGCAGAAAGGAGAGAGTTTGGGGAGCTGCTAGAGGCATGGAGAAAAGTTGGATGTTGCTAAAATTGCAAAGTAATGCCTTTTGGAGCTGAAAATTAAAGAATTAAATTGGCTATTTTACTGAAGTTTTCTCAGAAAATAATATGCCCCTCACAGGAATACTTACAGCTGTTGTGGACAATGTTGTTTAAGATAAATAACTTCCTTATACCAGCCCTTTTACAGGAGGAGAAAGGGTGACGAGTATAATTAAAGGCTCGGCAAACTCTTTGTAACTTTTTAAAACAGTAAATAAAATGGTTTGACTATGTGTATGAATTACCATTTGCCTTGTCTTGGAAATTCTAAATAGTTTACCCTCTCAAATGAACTAAAATACTGTTTTTTGATTGTTGAGCTTTGGAGAGGTTTTATGTTCATAATGGAAAAATGCTATTTAAATCCTTGATAAGAAATGTTAATATATAACCTGCCCACTACCTTTTTTACCTTTCTTTCTTAAAGGAGTATTTCAGCTTTTTTTTTTTTTTAACTGTTTGAAAAACAGGAAAAGTTGTGGAAATATTGGACCCTTCTGTGAGTTTAGGTCCTGAGAGCCCACAGGAGAATGAGGCAGGGATTAGCACCATGGACAGAGACAAGCCTAGCGGCCAGGGTGAAGTTTGCAGAGCAAGATTGGTACAGTATTTTCTGTTCCTCTCTTTGAGACTCGGTAAGAGCCCTTTGGGGAAACCTTTTATACTACGGATTCGAGGCAGAGACTGCCCGCCGTAGGAACAGGTTTGTTTGTAATTAGGCTCGATTTTGTTAGGGTTCGGTCATTGTGACAAACCCCAGAGTTAGAGCCTGAATGTGTGGCATCTTCCTCTATACACCCACCCCCAACCCCTGACCTGGAGCAGCATTCCTTTCATCAAGGTGTTCTTGCAAAATAAATGCAAATCTCGGTGCTCTCGGAAAAGTCTGGCAAGCCTACTCCAGAGTTTTTCATTCTGAAAATTTCCAGTGGGAATGGCAGCAAGAACTCATCCTTGACTCCCCAAGTTGTTTTCTGGGGTGCTTTTACTCCCGGGAAAAGAGGGACTGTCTTTCACCCTTTAAGGTGAGTACCTCAGGACTGTTTTGCAAAGGACCCTTTATATTGCAAATGCTCCAGTAGTGACAGTGTCTAGTAAGGCATACTGCAAGATCACGAACAGCCTTTTCTTGTCTCTAAACTCCTCTTCCAGGGGAAGGGCTACAACATAAAATATACTCGAGGGGAATTCCTCCGGTTCCTGTTTTACCTGAAGAGATATGTGAAATATACATGTGTGTGTGTGTGTGTGTGTGTGTGTGTGTGTGTGTATACTAGTTTCCAGTAAATCTTGGGAGATAACCCTACATTGTGACCCCACTTGTCTCCCTCTTCTCCTGGGAAAATTTTTGTATGAGTCACATTCTTGTTTAAGCCCTTCTTTGCCTGCCGATTTCAGACCAAGATCTGTCGCATGTGCCCCACTGTGTTTTAGCCTGCGATCAAAGATCATTTACGAAACGCTCCCACGAATATCTTCAAATTTTCTTGCGTCGGTTACTCAGGAGGAACTTTTAGGAGGATAACTCGTATTTCTGTTAGCGTAAAGGGGAGCATCCAGGCAATCAGGCAAGGGTTAAAAAAAGAAAAAGAAAAAACTGGAGGTGATACAGGGCAAATCAGAGCCTCGTGTCCGTCTCTTTCAGTGATGCTAACAGCCTTCTCTAAGCTTCCTCCTGCAGCCGATACAGCTCATGCAAAATTAATACAAGTAATTAAAAATAGCAGTTTCCAAAGTTAAAGGAAACCATCTGTCTCAGATGGTAGCAATCAGTCTTTTCGCCCGCCCCTTTACCCGGACCTGGGAAGAAACGGTTTCTCTGCTTCCGATGCTCAGAGGCTCTTTCTTATATTGAAGATTTATGTTTCCACTTGTGTGCGATCCACGTCTAATTTGAAATAATAAAGCCGGGCTGACCAACCAGTCAATCACAGCCATCAACTGCGCCCGGCGAGCGCCCTGCCCCCAGCTCCCTGAGGTCTCCAACTCTTTTCCTCTCCCTCCAGGCTCTCCCTTCCAATTCCCTCCTTTTTCCCTCCCTCCTCTTCTCTCTCACACACACTCACATTTTTTTTTCCCCACGTGTGTTCAGATCAACCCTTGCCCCACAGTGCAAGCGACAGCACCGGGGCACGTTGACAAAGGCGGGATTTGTATCTGAAGACTGAGGCCCGGGGAGACCGCGGCTAGTGAAACAGCTGTCTTATCAGCCCGCTGCAGAGATGGAGATGGCTGGAGAGGTCCTCAACAGATAATCGCTTGAATAGGTTTGCAAAGCGCCAAACTTCACGCTTGATAAGCCCAACCCAATGTAGAGGGCAGCCCGGATCCTGCTCCATTCTGTTTCATCTGGGCTGTGAATTAAGAAATTGAAATTCAGGTGGCAGAGGCAGTCGGCTGCTGATAGACTCCGAAAGCAAACTGACATTAAAATGCTTTCAGCAGGCAGAGAGGGGGCGTCTGCAGTGGGACTTTGTGTTTTGTTTTGTTTTGTTTTTTTATACGGTATAGGGGGCAGTGGAAGGGAAAAGCCCAACAGGTTTTAAATTTATCTGGGCAAGGGATGCTGTGAGGAGTGGAAAAGGGACTCAGTGTTCGGGCATAAAGTTGGTGAGACAGAGCTTAAGTAACAACTGAATCCAACCTGATATGAAAGGGAACTCTAGCTCAGAGCAGAGGCCAGAGGGCAGAGGGCAGAGGAACTGGCTTCCAAATAGGCTCCAAAGTTTTCCTTCCTCTGTAAGAAAAACACATCAACCCGGATACAAGACTTTCCAAAGCCAGGCGATAACCTGGCCTTTGGTCTCTAAGTGAAACGGCCTCCTCCCTGCTCCCTGAAAGGGCCTACCTTCTAGAATAGCTTGAGAAGCCATCAACTACTAGAAAGAATCCACTTAGTTACCTGTAGAAATAACAGCTGTATTTCAACTCCTCCCCCTCACACAACTCATTACAATAGTATAATTGAGGAAACTCGTTCAAGGTATGTGTTGTAACAGATTCAGATTTTCACACAGCAGGTTTTATTTTTACACCCCTCTGCTTTCTTGCTACCCTCACAATTTAATATGCATAAGGACCAACATATAACCCCTGATGTATTGTCTTGATTCTCTAACAGCCTAGTACTGGACCTTATGCTCTGTTTAAGTGACTTAACTGTAAATTGACCAGGGGTGTCCAGTTATGATGTGTACAAGAGGGTATATTTTCCACAATATTTATACACTGTCATAGACACATCATAAAAAGTACCTTCAAGCAACAACACATAGCTGATCCAGATTCAGAAAATCGGTCTGCTTGTATTTTGTGTAATTCTCAAATTGAGATCAATGCTAGAGTGCACGTGACTAAAAACATAAAGCATGTTTTAATCACTTTGAAGTGAGGAAAAGCAGGTAAATTTGTTGGAAAAGGGAATAAAAAAAAACCTTAAGATTCTATCATATGTTTTGGTATTTATTAAACTCTTTTTTCCCATATGAAAAAGAGTTCTTTTAAACTTTGAAGTGATCTGATTACTCACCGTTAGTGATAAACAAATAAATACATTATCAGTCATGAGATCTCAGACATTGCTGTTGAATGACTATATGAAAATCCTTTATATCATGTAACACAGAGAATAGATGGTTAGGTTTTTCTTTTTTTAAAAAAAAAAAAACCAAGTGTGCATGAATGATTAAAGGATTTGAGTATCCTATAGTGAGACAGAAATTTGTGGTTATATAAATAATTCTTTTTGGCATTATCTTTTTCTATAAAGTTATAGAAGTTTAAATAATGGCAACTGTATAAGCACGTTAAGGAAAATTCTTTTTATAAATTCCTGCATTTCCATACTATAGTATTATCTTCAATATCCATATGAACAAGATATTTACCTACTTGTCACAAAAAGACAATTTTGAATTACCAGGTTCAATGAGCAATTAAGGTATGGGTTCTATTTTTGTTTTTCTTTCTTTTTTTTTTTCAGATCTATGGATCAGGTAGACATGGGGACTTGAACCCGGGACCTCTGGAAGGACAGGCAGTGCTCCTAACCTCTGAGCCACCGCTCCGGCTCGCCTATTTTTGTTTTTCTTAAGCCAATTGAAAATATATACACAGAAGATGGTTTAAACCATTGTTTATTGATATAGGTAGAACTTCTTAAAGATACAAATTTACATCAAAACTAAAAGATGCATTCCAAATTTGTGAGGTCACAGTCATTTCATGAATTTAAATTATTATAATATTTCAAAACTAAAAGATAACTTATTTTTCATTGAATAGAGAACTGTTTTGGTGTTGAAATTAATATGAAAACCACTCCTATCTCCATTTTGCCACTAATTAATAATCTGTACATGTGTGGGTATTGTTTATGAAGGACTAAGCAATTCATTATCAGTGGTGAAAACTAGCAAAATAGTCAAGAGTATAAAATGTATTATTTTAAGGATTTTCTAGAATCAGTTCTCCGTAGGAAACAAAATGATGAATGGTTAAGGTAGAGTGTCTTTCTGTGACCCCAGACACAGAACTGCTGGAAGATTTTAAAATATCCAAAAGTTGTAATACTTTTGTTTATAACTGATTATGAATCTGTTACCAAAGATACAAGACAGAGCTATTCCAGCTTTCCCGTAATAGCATTTATCCTCAGGTAAGTGCCAAGTAAGTGCCAATCCATTCAGTTCCTAAATATTTATCCCGCCCCTTTGACCAAAGGCTCCTTTCAATTTGATTCGGGCATCTTTAAGTGTCCATCATGTGCCAGAATAACAAAACAGGGTTACAGACTGTAAGTGTTTAATGGAAATCAGATTAATTTTTTAGAAAACCCTAGTAAAAGAGAAAAATTAAGAAATCTAAAGAGCTCAGTAAATGTGTTATATAAAGCATATTCACAGTATGCCTGCCTATGCTGTTAGTGCTGTTTAGTCTTCTAAATGTGTGTGCACTATAACTCTTTTATTATATGACTGTCAACATTTTCTCCTTGAAATAGGTATCATAATAATACCCTTTTTGGAGCTATAGTTTTGCAAACTGTTGAGAGCTTGAGCCATGGCTTCAGCACATGTCAACTTGTTCCTGACTCTGCCTGATAGAATCTTGCTTCGACTTAACACCTTTAAGCCTTGGTTTCCTGATCTATTAAGCATTGATAGTGATGATCAATTTAATATCACTGTGAGGTTAAATATAATCATGAGCATCAAAAAAATCAAAATTCCTGCATAGAAAAAGTGGTCAAAACATAGTAACTACAATCATGGGCACTCTGATTTTCATAAAGCCAGAATTAGAATTCCTGCCTTGCATATGGCTCTTAAATATTTTTCATTTGCTCTCATTAATGTCTTACCTGATACTATGATAAATATCTTCTCATATTTCTAATTGTAACCAAGTTTTACAGGCCCCAGAAGGCATAAAAACATTCTGTCTGCCCTGTTATGTGACTCCAATATATTTCCCAATACAATTTCATGATTCCCCCATAAAAAGTTGTGGGTCTTCAAAAAGGAACTGAGTCTGAGATTCCATTTGACTGATATAATAATAAAAACACCTTAGATTTTTATAGTTCCTTTTATCACAAAAAGCTCAATGCACTTTTACATATTTATCATGGTAACCCCTGGAGGTGAGAAGGACATAAATTATGTCTCATTTTCAGGAGCACAACAGAGGGAAGAGGAATTTAGGTAACATTTCTAAGGTTAATAGAAACAGAGAGCAGGTTTCCCGAATGCTGATGTTCCTGCAACCTGTTCCCTCTTTGGCATTAATTATGGCTATTGTTACTTTTTAGTTAGGCTCAAATGTTAGTGTTTGCCATTCAGTATAGCTTATAATTCAGTTAATTACTTGATGGAATCACAGTTAATCAAATATAGAACACTGAAGTTTAACCAAATTAAGATATTTTGATTTAATGTAGAAACACTTGATTATTCAATTACACACACACACACACACACAAACACACAATCTATGCGCATTTACTATTCTTTGCTAATTCCAAAACATGATTTGAAAAGTTACTAGTTATTAATGGCATGAAAAGAAACTGGTTCCAATGTCCTTGCCCTAGCCTGTCTCTAGGCTCATTCTCCCTTTCCACATGTATTTTTATATGCTGTTGTATTTTTTCCATTTACATGGACTAATAGGAATTTCTAGTTTAGTATACAATATCTTAGGTTGCCTGTGTTTGAAAAAAAACTATCAAATAAATATCCAAAGGAATATAAAGACTGAATGTATAAAGAGCTTTTAATAATAGGGATTTTTTTGTTTGTTTTGAATAAAACAAAAGTGGAGAATTAATATCAAGTTGACATCATAAAACACACTATTAGAAGAACAATAAAACTGGCTTACAGTTTATAGCTTTGCAGTTTTCTCCAGGCTTACTTTGCTATGAATTGATAAAGACATAGCTACAGATGTGGATTTTAAGCCATTAATTAAAAGGAAGCAAAATTTTGCAGCCTGATAAAAAAGAATGAGTGTACACTTTTGGAGGCCTTCCTTCACTGTATGTCACAGTGGAAAGCAGATGCAACATTTTTTATTTTAACCTTCAGTAGGTGTCTGGTCTCTCATAATTTGATAGGACTGACCCACTCAAGGTCAAGCCTAGTCATGTGCCGACCAGCTCTCCTGAGGAAGTGTGATTAGCACCAGGAAGAAATGTATATGCGTGTACACAGTGAGCTAGAACCCTTGTTTACTGCTCTTTCACACCAATTCCTCTTAACTATTAATGTTGCTATGATTAGATTTTTAAAAAATCTGCTTTTTTGATCAAGCAACATTTTGAGGCCAAGGATACTCCTGTAATAGAAATAAAATCCCATTTCCTTGGTCACTGGCATCCTGGCATTAGAAATTAGAGACTATGATTGCTTAAGATATCAGATATTATCCACAAAAGTTGGAAATTATAACATAAATGAATGAGGTGCAGACTGTTTAAGCTGTTCGAGTAACAAATAGACATTTCCTTGAATTATTTTGACACAATTTACTGTGAGATTTTTTTTTTTCTCTTGCTGGTATTTATGGATTCCTTGTGCAGACAATAAAAAGAAAAGCCTTTCTTTTATGTCAACGCTCATTATTTAACTCATGGAACACTGGTGTTTTCTGGAATACTAATATTTCCTAGATGCAGAATGAATGCTAAGAGAGGCGTGCCTCTGTTTTAATCATATCAAAAGAATTCATGAAAGTTTGCGTCTCTTCATAAGGTCTGTATAAAGAAAGCAATATCAATACATATTGCAGTGTTCAGCTTCAATCGGAAGGGTCTTTATGCAAATCTGCTCTGTGTGTGCAGGGGTGGGGAGTGTTGTTCAGGACAAATAGACGTTTCAGAGGTAAGAATCACAGCCCTGTGGTGAAGAGCAGGCTACCAGCTACAGTGGATGCAGTGGGCTGGAAGGCCTGTACAGCTGTCAGGTTGGTTTAGTACGCTTACGTTCCCATGCTGGCTTTGAAAATCAACTAAGGGACGTACAGATATAAACGTACCAGGACCAATTACATATCATTGACTAATGTAAACTTGGGAACTGCTGAGCAGTACGGGACTGGAAAACACAGGAATGAGGCCCACAATGTAAACTGAATGTTGTCTATATTCCAAACTTCTTCAGATGAAGTGGCAGGACCAGCGAATAACAGGGAGCAAGGGGAGACTGGCAGACATTGAAGAGAGGTGCATGACACTAATAAGAATGAAAATGTTCTGATGGTCAAAATATGTCTACTTAGAACTGGGAAAGTGAAAGGATTCGGGACAAAGAATACGTTTGCAACAAGGAGCCAAAGGCGGTTGTACGAAAGAGAAATGGAGCCAGGGCCTGTGAGGCTGATAACCTCCTTTGCTTTGGATGTCCCTAAAACACCTTTGTGCCTATGGAGGGCATTAAAAACCCTGCTATAAAGACACAGATTATGCTGTTCACCAAAAATTCCTCGACTTAGAGAAAGAAGACATGAGTCCTAGCACTGTTTTTCGCACCAACTGGCTGCTTCCCTTCAGCAAGTCTTTCCATTTAAACCTCATGACTTCCACTCTAACTTAGTAATAATGAGAATGATAACATTAAGCTATGAGCTAGGCAGCTTTCTAACTCAGGAATGGTTACAGCACTCTTAAGTTAAACAGTTTGCCCAAGACATACAAGTAGAAACTGACAGTCTCTAGAATCTAAGTCCTTCCCCACTGTTTGGTACAACACCCCAACTGTACCTTTTAGATATAAAATCCAGCATCTTTAAAGATAGCACAAATTACAGGTGATGTAACACTTGAATAAGAACAAATTATAAGGAATAGATAATTAACATGAACAGACAAAACTTCCATATCAAAAGTAATTATACGCATATGTCTTACATTCATGATAATTTGGCTATAGACGAGAAACAAAATTGATAATTGCTTTTTAAAAGTGTTTCAGAGAAAATACTAGAATTTTTGAAACTATAAGCTGCCCTAGGATATTCTCAACCTTAGGTAAAATTGTTTAAGAATTTGAAGATTGTGATTTAGTTTTTGTGTATTTTGAGGAATTCTCTCCCTAATTGTATAGTGTATAGCTATAAAGCCATTGACAGGATGGTATATATTTACTATTTAACTATAGATGAGGATTTTCTTGAAATACTGACCTTATTAAATTTTATATAGAGGATGTTCACTGAAACATTAAACAGAAGCTAATTTGAGCAAAAAGGTACTAGATTTACAGTTAATTTTTTCACTACATTTTCTGCATTATTGCCTTTGTGAAAATTCTAAATAGGCATTATCTTTTCCAGAGGAGACAGACAGCTTGGGGTTTCGACAGGAAGAAACTAAAAGTCTCCAGCTCAGGCTTCTGTCCTTCCAGCCACCAGGTGGGGGCAGCTGCTATATGTGGAGTGGTAAGGTCCAGTACTGTCCTTTAGGACTTGGATTTGCAGACAGGTCAGACCTGCATCCCCGAGCTTTATAAGCAAATACCATTTGCTGACAAAATCAAATATTTAAAATTAATGCAGATGAGAAACAAATATGACAGAGCAATATAACTACAATATAAGAGAGTGTTCTCCCAGTATCTTAAGACTACAGCACATATAATTATCCTGCCCAGCTAGAATTCACTGATACTAACCGGGAAAAGAAAATGAACTGTTTCCTTCACTTACTACCTGTCTAAATTAAAACCAAGGGAAATTTCTTTCCTCATTAATTAATCATTTTTTTTACCCGTTATTCCCTTCCCTACCACAGGTAAAGAATTCCATAAAACAAACCTTTGCCAACAAGAAAAAAAAATCCTTAAAATGACTTGCTTATATTTCTGCGACACATAAGTAAGTGAAAACCATAATACAGTAAGTAATTATAATGAGATTGAACAAAAACTGGCTTGCTGACAGGTACCATTTAGTGAATTGCTATTTCAATGCCCTAAACAGTCACCCAAGTTAATTCAATTTTCATATTGTTTAATTTTTTGCCTTCAAAATCACTCTTCAGAGAATGGAGAAGTGGCTCACTCACAGTCTATCTCTGTGGGATGATGCAGTTCTCTGATGCAGCCTCTGCCTTCCCTCTTATTCCATCGCACTATTTAGAAGCATTCTAAAACTATGGCAGGGTTCTGAACACAAGCAACATGCAGGTGCTATGGCTCTTAAAGGAATTTCGACTAAATCTGTAGCATTGTTAAGACTGGGGGAAAGATACCAAGAAACAATTCCTAATTAGAGAAGCATTTTTGTAATACGATCTACTTTAAAGTGCTCTATCACTGTCCTTTCAGCTTTATGAACTACATCTATATTAATTTTTAGACCCGAATTCTATTTTTAAAACCCTGCTTGTCATAGCAGAGGACAGCGAGTGCCGCTGCCTTCACCCATGCTCTCCTTTGACTCAAAGCGCAGTCCTGAATCATTTTAAACCAAACAGGACTGCAGCAATCAATTCTCATCCAATTTATTGGGCATGAGTTAAAGCCAATTAAAAAACCATTTTTGGTGCAATTCAAGGGGAAAAAATGTATAAACTCATGAAAAACAAATTTCAGTCCTAGACATGAGTCATCACTATTTAAAATACTGCTGTCATCCCTTCATCAGAAAGAAAAAGGTCCTAAAGTTGTGCAGTCCGCTCTGGAAACTGCATCTACTAGAAACGATTTTAGATAATTGTTAATATTGTCATGAGGAGCTGACCTGGAAGAAAGCTCATGCACTTCCAGCCTTGCCTCCCATCTGAATAAAGTCTGCAGTGAAATTACAGGAGTTTCTTGAATTTGTGAATTAAGAGCTAAGAAGTGGCCTTTATACAGAGAATGCCAAACATTTTACTTATAATTTTAAAGTACCCTTTACCTACTAGACCATGTCGCCTTTCACAGGAATATAGTGGCTTTCTTTCAAGGCTATAAAATGAGACAATCCCTATCCAATCTGGATACTCTTAGGGTAATCAAAACAGCAAAATTGAAGCTCCTGGGTGGGAAATTGCAGCAATAAACCAGAGCCATACATTTTCCATCTGTATATTAAAAAGGCTTTTGAAGTTCAGGGTTGTGGCAGTTAAGCGTTCAAGCAGACCTGAATTCTGGTCCTGCATTTTCCCAAGTATGAGTTTAGGCAAGTCGTTTGGACGTTCTAAGCCTCGGTTTTGTTGTTAGACAAATGGGTACTGAAAATAAGAGCCACTATTTTACACATGCAGTGAGCATGGAAATGAAAAAAGTCCTTGTTCCCTAGCCAGGTGTGGTGGCACACGCCTTTAATCCCAGCATTTGGGAAGCAGAGCCGGGCGGATCTCTCAGTTGGAGGCCAGACTGGTCTATAGAGTGAGCAAGTTCCAGAACAGCCAGGGCTACACAGAGAAACTGTGTCTCAAAATTAAAAAGAAAAGAAAAAAGAAAGAAGTCTTTGTCTTAGGAGAGCTCCTGGCACGGCACCACCCAGGTCTGTGCATCTTTCTACCTGGGGATGGGCTCTTCTTTTTCCTGGTCTTGACTCTAGGAAATTGCACTTGGTAATTGTGAGGTGAGTTCTAAGCACAGCTGTTTATTTAAAAAACAAAAACAAACAAACAAGAACTCTATAGAGGATTTGGATAAAACATTGGTTTAGAGCAAAAGCACAGAATTTTAAAAATCAGTACAGATTTCACATTCTTGGTCCCTTACTGTGGCTTTTGTAAACTGTTGCTTGAACTATTTTGGCCCCTGTTCTCTCCAAAATGCTATTACTGATGCTGAAGGATATTTAGGTTGGTATATATTAGGATTTTATTTATATCATATGGATATATGGAATAAGCACCATTTCCTGCTAGTAAAATGAAAGGACAGATATGAGAAATGACCCTGGGAAATTACAGAATCATTCCTGGCCAAGATATATTTTAGTGTCAGTTATGTTTGTAGCTTTACTTTTATTTAATAAATACAAGCAGATGAGTCAACACTACCAAATTATTTTTTCAGGCTCATATTTTTCTGTTCAAGTTAGTTTATTTAGTTCATTTTTAACTGTTCTACTTCAACATACGTTCTTCTCAGTGTTAGAGGTAAAGGTGCCACACAGTTAAGAAAAGCAACCACTAAAGAAATGTATAAATGCACATACTCACATGTACACACACAAGGTATGCTAGCCTGACGTGAAGATTCTACAAGTTACTTGTGATTCACAGTGACTTCCTATTAACCATAACAAGACTATCCTTAACACTTTTTCTTTAGTTTAGAAAGGAATTTATTAGATTAGCAACTTGTCTGTCATCTTGGAAGGAAGAGAGATATTTTTCTAGTAGACTTTGAACTTTAACAATGT
The DNA here is from genome assembly GCA_902168405.1 of Peromyscus aztecus. Classification (NCBI taxonomy): domain Eukaryota; kingdom Metazoa; phylum Chordata; class Mammalia; order Rodentia; family Cricetidae; genus Peromyscus; species Peromyscus aztecus. The sequence goes on from CABHPQ010153930.1 coordinate 18,694, forward strand.
TAATAAAGGGGGAAAACAAATCCTAAGGAGAAGGAAGGATACTCAGGTCCTAGAAGTAAGAGACAAGGTGAAGAGGAGGTGAGCAAACCTCCTGTTTTTGTCAGGGCTCATCTGGGTACAGCTGGAACATTCTCAGACTCAAGCCTTTTAAAGCGGAGTGATACGTATCTTGGCATACCTAGTCACAGGAATTCAGGAAAATTCCAGGGCGGTCACACTATCAAACAGTTTTTAATTCAGAATTTCTAGAGAGCAGGCCATTGATATACTATCCCTGGATTTAAGGATGCAGATTGCATAGATTACCTAGGAGCTCACTGTGAAAATACTTATTCCCTGAGGGCAATCTACCTTTAGGCTTTAGAAATGACTCTGCAGTCTAGATATAATTTAGCATCATGCATTGACAAGCTGTTGTAGATCAAGGAGATGCTGATTAAGTTGTAGATGAGAGGGGTAGCTAGCCCATATTCCAGTTCTTATATATAAAGTGAAAGTGTTTCCATGTTACCAGCGGCAAGTGATTTTCTCACATATGGAAGCCTGAACAGCAGTAGACTCTGACACTCCGTTGTCCCTGGGTTAGAGTTCAGGACATCACCTATACCTCTGGTGAGCAGTGAGTCAAATGTGTGGTCAGAAGCATTGTCCAGTGCAGTCCGACTCCTAGCCACCCTAGGACTGCAGAGCAGATAAATCATAGCCACTGTGTCTCCCTCCTGAGGTAACCACCCTCCCTGAATGACAGCCTTTACTGGCCTAGTCAGATCTGGAAGCTCATTATAAGGATTCGTTGCAAGATCTTTGAGGCCAGGCTCAGGACTCTTAGAAACTGCCAAATTCATTTTTTTTGCACATTCTATAGGATATTTTCCTACTATTTAGAATGCATCTTAGGTCTTTCTCCCTGGGTAGTAAATAGATAACTCCATTTTGAACATAGTGGAAGAAGAGCAAGTGAAGAGGAGTTGAGAAGAGCTGTCACGGCAGTACTCTTTAATGTATCCACTAGAGGACTCCTCTCCTCTCTGTGGCCTCTGGCACTGGATGCTTAACTACCTCTTGAGTTGAGCCACTGGCTAGTATCAGTGTTAGAACGAAAACATTCCCCCTACTTTTAATACCTCCTGCTAGTTCAATAAAACGATGTTTAAATAACTGAACTGGCTTCAATGAACTGTACTTGCCATTTTTTCCTGCTTCTTAGCTAGATAAAATGGAGATAATTATGAAGTGGATGAGCAGGTTTAATGAAAGCCAGTTTCTTTTGGTACACTCCTGAAGCAGCAATCATCATCTGTTTGGCTTTTGAAGAGCAACAATTATAATCACTTAAACCCCCAAGGGGAACAAAAATAGAATTTACATTAGCATATAAAATATACAGCTGGATTGGGCAAGCCTACAAAATTCTGGGGAAATCATTCTAATCTGAATGCTATTCAAGCTCACAAGTAAAATGAGTTCAAGAGTATTTTACATACTTCCTTCCTATAAAATAATACATATAACAATGTTGAGAGGAGTTTCCTAAAAATGAACACAGGGAAATAAATAAAAAGAAAATGGTTGCCAGGAGAGAATCCCAGAAGGAAGGGCTACACTGTGGTATGGGAGTATCAAGAGAGCAATTGTGTGATGCTATGCACACAAGTCCTAGTCTGAAGTGAAGGATTTTCACAGTAAAACTGCATACTGCAAGCTTCAGAAATAAACAGGATGGTTTGAACTTGACTAACAGTGAAAATTAATCACAAGTAAGGAAACTTTCACATTAGCCATACTTCCTTCCTCTCGGGCAGATATGCAACAATACAAAGAAACTGAAACCACCTTAAAACATTTTCCGATCAATCGCTCTCAAATAACCTCTTTATTACATCCCCTTCCTCACCATAGCCAGTTCAGCACTTACATTATTTAATTACCTTTGCTTGTGAGAACCTTGTACAGTTTGCAAGATCTTTTTTTTTTTTTAAGCATAGAAGAATAAAAATGGAGCTTGTGCTGGATCCATTATGCCACCAGCAACAAAACACTAACATAATCAATATATTAAAGGCTTTCCTAGCTGTGCACATTTGTCAAAGGCAGTGTGTCTGAGGAATTACACTAATGAATCTTGGAACAGTCAGCATCCTATGCAGGAAGCTCACTCTCTCTCATCATAAGTGCATATCTATGTAAAAACAAGAGAAATGCATACTTCCATCTTTCTGCATGTCATTTGAAAACTCATTATTCTATTTTTTTTAATGGAAAGAAAGCACAAAGTCCATGTACAAAACTAATAAGCTAGAGTAATGCCCAGTCTAGGCATCCCGGTGGACCCACTCTCTCTCTCCCTAAGGGAACTTTGTACATACTTCTGACACTGTTGGTCTCATTACATTTAACCATTAGGAGACATCTCTACCTCAGACATGGGATGTACAATGCTTGGCAACATCGTTCTATTTTCCAGCAGGGCATTCCCATGGATGTTCTAGAATTACACTTAACTAGACAATACACAGTGATATTTGTAGAGTGAAGTCTTTCATTCATCTGTATTATCAGATACAGTGGCCTCAAATGTGGCCTTGACAGTAACAATCAAACCTATCTTGAACACAATCAGTGCCACAAAATCAGATTCAATGCTGATAGATTAAGCCCTGAGAAATTAGAAATGCAAGCCTAAATTTCTACAGCAATCTTAGCTCTCATTATCTTTATAAAGGATAATAGTAATTTTTAAGATTGTATTAAATATTTATAATATTAATCAGCTCTTTAAACTACTTTTCTGGAAACATTCAAAAAGTTGGGTTCTTATTTCTTAATAGAAATGATCTCCAGTCTTATTAACTTTATAATCTCTATTTTAAGGAATTTAGACCATTGCCACTGCCTTCTCAAGCTTTCTCAGTGTCTGTCAAGAGTAGTGGCATCTATTTGCATTATTTTGTGAGTGCCTGGAAAAACTTTAATGTTCTCAGATGTACTAAAAGTCCACAACATGTAAGTCCTCTAACACACTGTATAATGGTTTCATATTCAGAGACTTTATAGGGATAACTGAAGAGCTGGAAAATCTCAGGACCAAGATAGAACTTTAAGGGACTTTTGACTTTTTTCTCCTTACTTTAAAGATACTTAATATTTTTCCCACTAATGTTTTAAAGACATTATAACTTTGTATGAAGTTGTAAAAATGTAGTAGTGGAGAAGTTAAAAAAAAAGTAGTCTCCATACACTTATACTAAAATAGTCCAAGTCTTTAGTTAATAGTAATTATAATAGTCTTATTATTTAATACAATTCATTTTCATAGTATCTATTATCCCTTAAGTTTAAAGCTGAAAAAAAACTTTAACATTTTAATTTTCCTCTTTTGCTACACATTGCTGTAATGACAGCCTTTTATATCTACAGCTATATGTATTTATTATTTATATGGATATATTTTGCATTTTGATGAATTTGAGTGGAAAGAAAATCTATCTAGACACAGTGTTTTTATTTTAGTACATAATAATATAAATTTCCAAATTATGGATATGATAGAAAAGTCATGAAAACATTCTAACATTAAAAAGAGACTAAACTTCATTGAGTTTTTTTTTTAATATGTACAAACAGTCAATTTAATTTCTTGGGGTAAAATTTGACCAGTCTTTCAAGATACATGCTCCAGGGTCAAAATGTAAAAAGACTGACTTTTAAATGTTATTCACATTCAAGTCTCATGAGTCTCCCCTCTATGATATGCTTCCTTAAAGTTCAAAATTATGACTTGAAAAACATCTACTGGTAGTTTCATGAAAATACAGTTTAAATATGGTAAATCTAGATGATTCCATTTTAAAAGAGTTGGAAATTTAAAAGATGGACTTGTCATTTTTTAAAGAAAGTTTTTGCACTTAACAAGATCATTAATATAAACTCTGTATGTATGTGTATAATTTTAAACATTTTTGTTTTTTTTAGACACAGTATCACTATGTCATCCAGACTGGCCTTGAACCTATGATCCTTCTGCCTCTACCTTCAAAATGGTTGGGATTACGTGTATGTGCCAGTACACCCAGATTCAACTGGTTTAAAAACTTATTTACTTGTGTATTTATTATTGTGTGTGTCTGTACACAGTATGTAGGGTACACATGTGGAGATTAATAGACAACTATGGAGTCTGTTTTCTTCTCCTTCAACCTTTATGTGAGTTCCAGGGATCGAACTGCAGTCTCTAGGCTTTCACTACAAGCACCTTTTACTAGGTGAGCCATTTTTCTGACCCTCTCATGTTTTGTTTTGTTTTTCAAGTTTGTGTTTTGTTTTGTTTTGTCTTGTTTTGTTTAAGACAAGGTTTCGCCCCGTAGCCTTGGCTGTCCTGGAATTTGCTCTATAGACCAGGTTGGTCTTAAAGTCATAGAGCTCCACCTGCCTCTGCCTCCTGAGTGCTGGGATTAAAGATGTGCCTGGCTATGCTTTCTTTTTATTTTATTTTTTTTAATATACACCCTACAAAAGTAACACAAGTTTAAAAGGAGTAAATATTTATACAAACAAGCCAAGATGGCATCTACTGCATAAAGTCACCAGACTGGATGCTTTCCCTCCTCTTCAAGTAAAAGTCAAGTACTGCGCAGCTTCCTGCTGGCTGTAATGATATCCTTAAACATAGTTCCATATGGGCATTAAATATATTTCCATATAGGCAGTATGAAAATTAGGGCAACTTGCCTGAATTATTTTGATAAAAGCTAAACACCCCCCACTTTCACCAATCTAACCATATAAACAACAAACCCAGGCAGATGGAATATATATGGACCAAAGACTAATTTTAAAAGAGCACTTAAAATGTAAAGGCTGTTCTCTCAGTGTCTATTAGAGACTCTCCCATCATGGAGGGCCCTTGTATGTTGAGGGGGCACTGAGGCGGGGTCATACACTCAGGCTGGCTTGAACTCAATGCACTTCTCCGACTTCAGCTGCCTAAATGCTTAGGACTGTGAAAGCCATCAGGTCTGACTAAGAATCTATCATCCTTTTATGTTTAAAAAGGAATCCTAGAATAGGGTTCCTATTTAAACTTTTAACTTTTTGTGTAACTTTCAGCTTTTAGGTTTCTTTTGGTTCACCAGATGAGGACAGTGTATAACACGGAGCTCCATGACTCACTGAGAGTTGAGGCAGAGACCGCCAATGTCAAGGTAAATGCTAACGTAGAAAGTATGCCACAGAAAAGATAATCATTATTCTACTACTGATAAAATCACATAGGATTTTATTACTTTAGAAAATACTATTATAATCTGATTTTCAGGTCTTTTAAAATAAAAATTAAATCCTATTTAAGTTGCTAGCAAAACAAAACATCCTACTTTTTTAGTTTTAGGTTTCAATTTAAGGAAAGTTGGGTTTTCAGTTATATTTTCCTTTTATTTAAGTAGGAATTGTGGAAATTTATCTTAAAATATTTTGCCATTATAATTGAGTTATTGTTTTCCCTTTTGTTTGTTTGTTTGTTTGGGGGACAGGACAAAAAAATACAACAAATTCTCCATAATTAATACCCCCAAGAAGAAATAACCAATCAAACTAGGTTACTGCATCTAAAACCAACTGGAAGATGTAGTTGGAAATATTTCAAAGGTTTTTTTTATTTCTGAAAAAAAAGTTCTTGTCATGCAAACAACATAAATTATCAGGTAATCAGAATTTATGGAGATTGTGTGGGTTTTATTTATGACTTTTAGGCCTAGTAGACTATTTCATATTTTCCTATTATTTGATTCACAATTTGTTTCCTTTTGGACCTAAGTTTATAGTGTGACAGATTTTGTTTCAAATCTTCTCTTGTGTTTTATGACCTATCTAACCCCAAATACATAAACCTACTACTCAGTGTTTTGAACATTAACTGAGATCATATATACAAAACACTCACCCATATGGCTGGATCCTGACTGCTACACTGATAATGTTAACTAGTAAATTCTCAGCTACTTTAGACTACATAGTTGATATATAAGATACACATTGAATTTAATGCTAATAATAAATAAATATTGCTTCTGTACCTTAAAAAATGTTAATGTTGGAGTCCAAGAGATGGCTCAGTGGATAAAGGTGCTTGCAGGCAAAACTGACTGCGTGAGTTCGATTCCCAGAGCCCACATAGTGGAAAGAGAGAACTGACTCCTGGAAGCTGTCCTTCCACATCCACATGTACACCGTGTCATTCTCCAACATGTTCATATGCACATGTGCACACAGCAATGAATAAATGAAAAGTAAATGTTTAAAAACGTTGGTGTTGCTGGAGAAATAGCGTCGTGGTGGAACTCTTGCCCAGCATGTATGAGGTCTTTGGTTTACTCCCTAGCAGTGGAACAATGACAGCGTCACTTCAGTGAGTCCTACCTGACTTCCTTGCCCCTAGGTAGGGTCCACGCCCTAGGTATTGTACAAGAACTCAGATCTTCGATGTATTTGACATACCAATAGGGAGTCACCCCCATCTCTAACTTCGTACACCTTCTCTACTTCTTAGTATGTGAATAATTGCTCAAAATAACCATATTCTAGGAAGCAATGACTATTTGTCAGACTTAAAAACATTTAAGAATTTTCTTACTGGGACTAAAGAGGTGGTTCAGAAGTGAAGAGCACTTGTGGCTCTTGCAGAGGACTGGGGTTCAGTTCCCAGCACCCACATGATGGTTTAAAACCATCCATAACTCCATTTCCAGGAGATCCAACACCCTCTTATGACCTCTGTGGGCACCAGTCACAAATGTGGTCTACACACACATTTGTGTGTATGCAGGGAAAACATTCACATACATAAACAAATCTAAAAAAGAAAAAAAAAGGATTTTCTGCTTATGAGCATGATAAAGTTTCTGCTACTTTAAAATGTATTTGAATAGACAAAAGTTGAGGGACATTATCAGAATATGGTCTCTATGTACCTGCTATGCTAAGAATGCCTAAGAAAGACATTTATATTTTATGTCTAAAATATTTAATTATTTTGAGGTTTTTTTTTTAGAAAAAATAAGTTATAATATTACATTCTGCTATGAAGAAATTTCCATGCTTACTTAACAGCCTTAACATTGGCAGGGAATTACAGAATTATTGAGGGTAAATATCAGAAATGATTTGTTCCTCAACTTTTTGAACTAATACTTCTTTTGAGTGTTTTCAACTGACACAGTATTTTCAATGTGTAGGTGAGAAACTACAGTAAAATCAGCTGAAGGTTTTGAGTTGGAATATGGTTAAAAGAACTCTTAATTAAGGATATTTTTTCTAAATTAAAGTGTCAAACTAATCTATTTTTATTATGTACAGGAGACATATTTAATTACAATTATCTATACAGAGGAAAATAATATTCTTACTTTAATATTGTGTACATACATACATTCAATACACTTATTTAGAATCTCCAGATGATGCTAATATAGTTTGAGATTAATCACATAGCTAAATACCTAAGGAAATGGAGTAGTAAGGGCCAAAATGAATTTGTCTGTAGAATAATGCTAGTTGGCTGTCTATAGGCTAAGAGTATTGCTGTCTGTCTTTCTCTAAGAACATTGCTAGCTGTCTGTCTGTCTCTAAGAACACTGCTAGCTGGCTATGGCCCAGCACCAGCTGCACAGAAAAGCAAGCTTCCCTATTGAGGTCCTGCTACTCCAAACATATAATACTGAATTTTAAACTTCTAAGACTTTTTCCCCCACATATTTTACAAAACTGATTTTTTTTTTTTTTTTTTTACACAGGAAGTAGTTTAATTGGCCATTGAGTTTGTAAGCTCTAACTGAAATCAGTAGCTTGAAAAGCTTGGAGTTTGGAGCTCTTTCCTGTGAAAGTTCCTGGGAAATTATAGGAACTTTGTGTAGAATAGGCAAAAAGTTATTTGTTAAAATAGTAATTAAAGACATGTGTACAAAGTATTCATCTGTACCCTAAAACACTCTTAAAGTATTTCTTCAAGTTTCTAGGTTCACAGAGAGTTTATGATTACTGAAAAAAATGAATTTAGAATACATCTTGAGAATCATAGGAATGCAATCACATCAACACACATAGAAATTAAAGTTTAGAGGCTGAACAAAACAAGAACTAATTCCTTTCAAAGGGCATTTTTTGTTTCTATCACATCATTCAGATTTGAAAACTCAGATGGCCTTCCAGTATCAGTGTGTAGGTCCATTACACTATAGGGCATCTCAGTCATTTCTATGACAAGAGCCCTAATTCAGTCAAAAAGCAACTGGCTCCACAAAATGATGATGATGATGATGATGATGATGATGGATCAAGATGGATCAAGATTACTGAGCACTAATACTTCTTTCCCATATGAGAAGATCCAGCCAGCATTTAGAATTCTCCAGAGGAGAAATTGAGTCCTTCACCCAACTTAGAATTGTTAACTTGGCCAACAAACACCATATTGGATAGCCATTCTTAGAAAACGAACGAGATGAGGAGGTGAAACTGAGGACTCCCTCCCTGGAATATACTTCCACTTTAAAACAAACAAAAGGGACACAGGGAGGCTGTTGAAAGGATCTGTCCAGTTTCCCGTGAAAGGGAGTGGGGCAGGGGAGGTGTAAGCAAGGCCTTCCTCAACCTTTCAGGTCCACAGCTTTCCATAGGCATATTTGGTTCTCAATTCAGGATCTAAAATCCGTCTAGGAATGATGGCCTCTAATGTTGCTACCTGAGGAAGAACAGAAGAACAAGGGGTGTGGCGGGCTCAGGGGCGGCCACTGAGGTAGCTTCAGGGGCTGAGCAAGACCCTACTGTTCTTTTTCTGTTAGGGAAGGCCCAGAGAAGTCTGGTAAGTTCAGGAAGTCCGAGCTTCAGGGTTCTTCTGAGAACAGACCATATCCTAGTTCCAGGGGGACCCCCATCCCCTACTGACTGTCAACTCTCACTCACTTTAAGTGCATCAAGTCCATTGCCAACCCAATACTATCAAATAAAGCACAGTACTTGTCTGTTGACCATTGCCAGGAGAGAGAAAGAAAAAAAAAAGCAAATAAACAAATAAATCAGAAATAGTGGGTTTTGTTTGTCCGTTTAATCACCCCCTCTTCCCAGCCCCCAACCCTTTGTGTGTGACTCCTTTTACACCACCCACAGACAGAGCATACCAGAAGAACGATAATTTTTGGTTTAAAAGTTCACTTACCACAGCAACCTCATATTGCTTTGTCATGTTTTTTTGCACTTAATTTTTCAAAACTGCTTTTGCTGGGCGCAGAACTGGGAAGGCAGGACTAAGGTAATCTCTAGTAATCACAACAACAACAAAAAAAGAGAGCATTCACCAATCAGAATTACATTTAAATGCACAATCAAAGCCCTGAGCAAGATGCAGGGTTCAGACCACACCAGGGAGGAGGAGGGGGTGGGAAAGCCAAGCTAACAAAAGGTAAGAGGAAGAGTTGAGTGGTTGGAGGGGAAATTGATCCTAGCCGCCTTTTGACCGAGGACTGGCTTTAAACCGCCAGCACCACCCCCGCCCCCAGCACCCCCGCGATTACCGGAGCGACCGCACTTGCCTCCAGCCAGTTCAAGTGCACAACAGGAAAGCCCCATCTAAGTTCACTAACCCTGCCACGGTCTTCCAAAGCCTGGCGGGTTCCTTCAGGAAAACACTTCCAGAGTCATCCATCCACTTGAGGTTTGGGCTTAGCGGCTGCTGAAGCCCTGGCTGCTTCGAGCAGCTGCTAGGATCCTTGTAGTCTTGCTCCTGTCTCGATCGCGCTGCACAATAGCCCCGGCTGGGTGCACCTCATTAAGCCAGCCTGAGAGCCCCAGGAACAGCGCAAGCTGTGAGACAGCGCGGCCCCTTTGTAATGACTGTGATAGATGCAACCGAAGGGTGGGGTCTGGGTGGGTCAAAACTGTTAATGACAGTATGTATCATTCTGTCTGTCCTGGAGATAGAAGCCCCTGCGCTCCCGCTCTCTCTCTCTCTCTCTCTCTCTCTCTCTCTCTCTCTCTCTCTCTCTCTCTCTCTCACACACACACACACACACACACACTCCTCCCTCTTAATCCAACTCCCGATAAGGCATTTTCTGCAGTTAGCATTCAGTTCAAAGAAGTAGGGAAAACCATCGAGTCATTTTCAGCGCAACGCATAACCAAGAGCGAACCGATCCAAACACTAAGGAGATCCTAAAACTGAAAGGAGGGAGGGCGGGGGGTTGAGGGGGGGGGGGTGCTGCTAGAGGAGACGCGGGGAGTTAGCGGGCCAATCTTTGCACCTGTCCTCGCAGCGCACCGCCGACTCCGCGCGCCTCCGGGAGACGCCGGCCGGAGCTGGCTGCGCGCCGCAGAGCTCAGGCGCCCCGGCCCCCTGGAGGCGAGCCGGTGCGCAGAAGCTGCTCCAGCACGTCTGCTCCCCAGCCGCCGATCCCCCTGGGGGCGCCCAAGCCGGCTGCGTGGGAGTGCGTCCAGGGGCGCCGCCCCGGCCCGCAGGTGTGCTTCGGACACTCTTGCCAGGTGCAGACGCGCCTCGGGCCAGTCTGGAGCCTCCCATCTGCCCCCACCACGCGGAAAACATCCCCAGCAGCTGCTTGCTGTTTCTTCTCTTCCTTCTTGCAGGTTTGTTAATGGTCTCAAAGACCCAGTTTGCAGACCCACGTTGTCACTTACTGGAAAGTCATACCGATGCTTTGATTTTCCTTGTGTGAACAAACAGACTTCTGTTTTACACTCAACTTTCCATTTCTAACTTAGAGTGAAGCCGCATGCTCTTGATGAGGCGTCACAGCACCTTCCAAGCACCTTGAGCACCTTCTGCAGAACCGCATAGAGAATCTACTCCCGGTTATTAGCATTTAGGGAGCTGCCACTTCTCTGAGCAAAAGACTTCCTTGTTTTTTATCACCGATGCCTTAACAGTAGCCAAGAGAAAGGCAAGAAGCTGAGAGAAAACAGCATGTATGGCTAATGAAGAGGCTCCCCTTTTCTCTATGTCAGCTATTTATTAATCACTTAAATTTTGCGCACATGGGTTTTTCGGTCGGCTCTAGACCACGGGAAAATCATCGAAAGTTCTATACCACTCTTTAAAAAGCCCCTGATCCACGCAGAAAGAGACATAATAGCAGTTAAACGCTTTCAACATAAACTTAAAAACAAACTTTGTTTGAAACAAGAGCTCCCTATGTAGTTTAGGCGAGTCTTAGACTCAATCTGTACTCCAGGCTGACCTCAAATTTGTTAATTTTCCTGTCTCCGCCTCTTGATTACAAATGCATACTACCCACCACTCCAGCTATGGAACCACCTTTTAAAAAACGGAAAGAAGAAATCTTGACAAACTTCCAGGAAAGGTGAGGTATTGACTGCATGTAGTTCCCTTAGGTCCTATCTCTGTAAGACATAGAAGTCTTTTCCTTTTTAAAAATCATTCATTCATTCATTCATTCATTCATTCATTGGCAAGGTCTCACCATAGCTCAGGTTGGCCTCAAACTCACCTGAATCTTCTGCCTCTCAAATTCTGGGATTACAGGCATGCATCCAATTCCAAAGCCCAGCCCCTCCTCCTTTTGGATACCAATTGCTTTCACGGGTTTTTTCTTCCAGTCATTTGCTTTCAAACTAGTGCCAGACTTTGGAATTTCCAATAATTAAATGTAGTGGCAGGAACAGAGAAGTGGTGTGCTGGGGAGGGACAAGAAGATCAGTGGTAATTATTGAGAAATAAAAATAAATTGTCCAATTAATTTATTGATTAACAGTAACACAAACTTAATAAAGCTTGCCTAGAAGAAATCCTTAGAGATATACCTTAGTGAATAAGAATTATATGTAATTAGTAAAATAATTATTTTTATGTAAATTGCTCTTTTCTCTATCTTAAAGGCATGTTCTCATGGAGCCCAAGCTGGTCTTGAACCCCAGATCTTCTTGCCTCAACTTTCCAAGTACTTAGACTTCAGGTTTGTGCCACCTGAATTGCCTATTTAAAAATAAAAAAAGATTTGATTTAATTTGTATTTGTGTGTGTATGTGTGTGTGTGTGTGTGTGTGTGTGCGCGCGCGCTCATACTTGTGTGCTCCTTTGCATTTGCCCATGCTTGTGGGTGCATTCGAAGTTCAGAAGAGGCCAGCTGATTCCTAGAACTGGAGTTATAGGTGGTTGTGAGTGCCCCCACTCCCAACCATGAATGCTGGGAAACAAAACTAGGGTCCTCTACAAAAAGAGCCAGTACTCTTAACTTCCAAGCCATCTTTCTACCCCTAACTTGCTCCTCTTAAGAGCATATGCAAATTCTTGTTTTCATACATTTCCTCTTACATTGTTGTAGTGTTTATTTACATCTATTTATAAAACAGTTGAGAGTGAACCTGGGAAATGGATGTATGTTATTACTTTCAAGCATAAGAATAGCAGAGGAGGGGGGATTGCAGGAGCCAGAGGGGTCAAGGACACCACAAGAACACTGCCTACAGAATCAACTAAGCAGGGCTCATAGGACATCACAGAGACTGAACCCACAGACTGGGTCTGAGCTAGGTCCATATAGGTCATGGTTGTGTAGTTTGGTGTTCTTGTGGGACTCCTAACAGTAGGAGTGGAGGTGTCTCTGACTTTTTTTTGCTTGCTCTTGGGACCCTTTTCTTCCTACCAGGTTGCCTCATCTAGTCTTGACATGAGGTTTTGTGCCTAGTCTTATAGTAACTTGTTATAGAATGTTCAGTTGATATCCCTGGGAAGCCTGCTGTTCTTTTTTTTTTCCTGAAGGGAAATGGAGGAGTTGTGGCTCTGGGGGAGAGGGGGAGGGGGACTAGGAGGAGTGAAGGGAGGGGAAACTGCAGTAGGGATCAATATGTGAGAGAAGAATAAAAGAAAAAAAATAATCAAAAAGGTTTGTTGTTAGCAAAGGTCTCCATTTCCTTGAAACCTACTTAGGCAAGATACTAAATATGTTTTCTTGGACCACAGTCTCCTGAAGGAAAAACTACAAGGACATTTTTGGAACACTTACCATCAACTGACTCGGCAACTGGTTTTTGTTGTTCATTCTGCAATTGACTTTTCAACAGTGTTGAAGACCTCCTGGAAAATGCTGTCTTTGTTAAAGTTCATTTGTTTGATCTCCCTTCCCAGCCCTTAAAGTCTAGAACCTTGGTGATTAAGAGAGAGAAAACATCAGGTGTGGTGGTGCATGCCTTTAATCTCAGACAGGGGCAGGCAGACCTCTGTGAGTTTGAGGCCAGCCTGGTCTACATAGTGAGTTCAGGACAGCCAGGGCTACATAGGGAGACCTTGTCTCAAAAAACCAAGAGGAGGAGGCCAAGTGAGAGAGGGATAGAGACAGAGAGAGACTGGGAGAATGGTTTGTTTGTTTTGATATTTTGACTAGTAGACTAGAGAGATGAACAATGAATTCAGAACTTTTATCAAATAATTTTAAATGTGGTTTTCAAAAAAAAGAAACCCCACTGGATCTACATACTAAATGTGTTAACTTTGTGAAATTTCAGGTCGCACCTGGGAGAAGTTAACACATTGGAGAGTATTAAGGTTTTTGAACTCACTCCACAGATGGTGAGCATAATGTGAATGTAACTGTACTTCATTTGCAAGAATTATACATCTGAATGTAAACTGAAATTTTTCCAGGCAGTAAAAGTGGTATCAAACCCAAAGAAAACCAGATACATTAAAACAGATAATAGTAATAAAAAAAATCCCTACAATCCTGTGAAATTGTTTATCCTAGCAAAAGATAGGGCTTATTCTATAATATCTCTATGGTGGTATTACAACAACGTTGAAAAGAAGCTATTTAATACCTGAACAAGGCCATGTGCCTTATTTTCTGTTTTTACTAACGTGATTAGTGAGATTTATTTAAGGCTCTTCTCTATCTATGGCAGGGAAAAACAGAGGGCAAACTAGTTTCCTTGGCATACATCAAGGACTACATCATGATCAATAAAAGCAAATCAAGTCTGGAACATAAATAGGCTAGGTATTAAGTGAGTAATTCACTGTCTGTAAATCTCTCACCAATAGGGGAATGTTGGGAGTCATGAGAGAGCTTTGGTAACTAATGGAATAGAGTGGTTAATCCCAAGTGACCTTGTTTGTCTCCAAGTAAGGACAGGATCAGTGAGTAAGGATGTAAAGGCAGGCCTGCGTGCTGCCTCTGGGGAGCTCAAAGCTCAGCCCTTGAGAAAGCACTTGTTTGCATGCTGTTATGTTTATCTACCCACGTTTAGCAGTGTTTCTTGAGTCCTATAGAAACTGATGCCAGTGCTTGTGAGCTGGGTTCCTTGAGCAATTTTCTTAACCACTCTAGATTACGCTTGCCACTTTAATAAAATTAAAAGAACAAAGACCAACTCCCACAGTTGTGATGATTTACCGATATGAAGTGTGAAAACACACTGCCTAGTAAAACGTCAGCCCGTTGAGACAGACATTATAATTTGGCTAACTCAACATGAATTCTCAACTTCCTCCTTCTTCATCTTAACTCTCATTCAGTGACTGGAAAATTGAATATTTAATTTCCCAGTTTTCTTTGCAGCTTGTAATGGCTGTTTAGCATAGTCTGACACATCAAATACATATTTGCTGGGGGTCGTCTAGAAATACTTTTGCCTTCCTGATGAAAGATGGAAGGACAAACTTAATGGCTGCTGTAGCCTGTCTGTTTACCCCACTGCCAACTTCCTGCCTGGATTGGTATGTGATGTGTGGAGGTGGAGCAGCTATCTTGCAATCAAGAGGACCTGTATAAAAGGAAATCCAGTTGGGTGGTGTGGAACACGCCTTTAATCCCAGCACTCGGGAAGCAGAGGCAGGTGGATCTCTGTGAGTTCTAGGCCAGCCTGGTCTACAGAGTGAATTCCAGGACAGCCAGAACTGTTACACAGAGAAAACCTGTCTCCAAAAACCAATAAATAAATAAACAAATGGAAATCCAGTTTCTGTAAGATAGCGAAGAAAGAGATGAACTGTCTGGGTGTCTGGTATCTATGTGGGCATACAGTGTCTCAACTGCCTGTCCTTAGACATTTTGTTATATGTGAAAAAAAGATACTTCTTTTTACTCTTGACATGTTTAGCTGCATATTCTGTCACTTAAAACTTAAACAGACATGTCTGCTGCTGTTGCAGGTTCTCTGTAAATGCAATCTGCCTGGATTATTTGTATGACCTGGAATGTCAGCCACATTAGAAAATTTTGGGTGAGAGACCCTGAAAGCCCACCTATGGCCAGGTGACTAGTGGGGGTTAGATGATCTGCTGAAATGACTGGATTGGGAAGTAATTTACATGGACTAAGTTTTTTAAAATTTAACCAAAATGTAAATCCAAGTACCTCTCCCCTTTCTTTTTCTTTCCTCGGTAACCCAGGCTGGCCTTGAACTTTTGATCTTCCTACCCAGGCCTCCAGAATGTTAGGAGTGTAGGTATGGACCACCATGCTTTGCTTTTCTTGTATTCTCAAGTGAGCAGACTGAGTGCAGAGGAGTATTCACTTTGAAATGTATTCATAGTGGAATATTAAAAAGATTTACTATGAAAGACTGTCAGTGCTTTGTTAGGTCATTGATTACCCTAGTTTACTTCCATAGTGCCAAACAAATTTTAACATTCTCTTTAAGAATTATGTTCAGAACCTGAATCACAATTTTAGGGAATGGTAGCATTATAGCAATATTCACAAATATGTCTTCTAAGATTCGATTTGATATAGCGAAATGTCCAAAGGTGACCTGAATCTAATCTAGTGAGCTGTGAGCAAACACACACACACACACACACACACACACACACACACACACACACACACAAATAGATGAGATAGATTATTTTCCATTTGTTTTGCTAAAATAAAGCAGTTACTTGTGTACCCAGAATGATCAGACACAGAGCAAATCTGAAGACGTGCTATAGTAATGTCTATATGGAAGATGAGCACATCTTCCCACAGTGACTACTTGGATGGCCCCACATTCCTTCACATGTGTTAGCCAAACATGGCAGTCTTGCAGCTACTTTCCACTACAGTTGCTTTGAAGAAACCAGATGTTCCATTTCCACCTTTCCCTTGCCATTTTGTTTTAATGTTCTTAGTATGTAACACACTGAGTGTTTAACTGGTCAAAGACATTTTTGTAGTGTTGTTACTTTATACCAGGCAATTACAGTAGTAAGGCAGAATAGTGTCAAAAATAAGGAAGTAAACATTTGAATCCAACAGAATTTTATTTGAGCACCAGCTTTACTACTAACTAGCTGAATGATTTGAATAGTTATTTAATCACTTAAGTCTTATTAGGATTTTATTCGAAGCTTGGAAATGAATGCTTAAAAGTGGCACTAAGTTGTTTTTTGATTTTTTTTGTTTTGTTCTAACTTATTTTTTACATATGTGTGCATGGTGGATGACAACTCCTGGTAGTAATATATGCATTCTGGTTTGCCTCCTCTCCTCCCCCCCCC